>CAJQZJ010031998.1:4671544-4716876 GCA_907164525.1 Lophiomys imhausi | reverse complement strand
TTCTCTTTCTTCTATTCCTATTATTCTGAGATTTCATCTTTTCATTGCGTCCTTGATTTCCTGAAGGTTTTGTGTCAGGACTTTTTTAGATTTGACATTTTCTTTGAAAGATGTATCAATTTCTTCAATTTTATCCTCTGAGCCTGAAATTCTTTCTTCCATCTCTTGTATTCTGTTGGTGATGCTAGTGTCTGTAGTTCTGATTCTTTTCTTAAGGTTTTCCAGTTCTATGGGTGTCTCAGATTGGATTTTCTTCATTGCTTCAACTTCCCTTTTCAGGTCTTCCATTCTTTAAGGGCTTTATTCATTTCCATCACCTCCTTTGCAGTACTTTGTTGTTGCTCTCTGAGGTATTTTATTTCCTCCCTTAGGCCTTCTATTATTAATATAAGCATAGGATTATGGTCATTTTCCTTTGTTTCAATTGTGTTCAGCTGTCCAGAGTTGTCTGTAGTATTATTGCTAGGATCTGGAGACATCCTATTGTTTTGGTTTTTTTTTTTACCATGTTTTTCCGCTGACCTTTTGTCATCAGATGGACCCAGGTGTTATCTGTTTGTTTCTTTTGTCAACTGACCTTGGTGCTCAAGAAAACTCCCTGCCCTGCGGGTTGGCTGATCCTGAGATCCTGGTGTTTACCTCCAGATGGAGGGCAGGTTCTTGTAATAGACTGACTGGCTCTTGGAGATGAGGGTGGCTGCCACTCTCCTCAACTGCTTGTGACCCAATTGGACCAATATAGAGGGGATTTGAGTGGGGAGCGGGCTACCCTCTGAGGACCTGGGAGCTGACAGGTCTCCTCAGAAAGGCAGGTGGAGCTGTGGTTGGGTCTGTGTTCTCCTCTCACTGACCCAGTCATTCTGGCTCCCCAGCTAGGCTGACTATGCAGGCAGGGAGCTCCACCCACAACGGGTGCCGGCCTCAGTGTGCCTGTTGCTGACTGCCTCAGAGGCTTGGGTGCTAAGGTGAGTGACCCACCCGCCCCAGTATTTGTGAAGACCACCCAGTCACAGCTCTGTTTGCAGGCAGTCTTGGCTCCTAATTGCTTTGCTGTGACTGGGTTAGGTCTCTGCCTCTCCGCTACAGTGCACACTGTGCCGCCATGTTGGAAACTCCGGAAAAAAAAATAATCTCACTTACCTTTGCTCTTGTGGTGCAGCTGTTTTTCCCTCTTAGTGTACAGGTCCGAGTGCAGGCTGGATATCAGGCAGACAGGCGGGGCCGCTGGTCTGTGGCTGGAGCCGTGGGCTGGATCTGCTCCTGGGCTAGATCTCTAGCCTGAGCTCCTCTCCAGACCGGTGATGGAACTGGCTGATCTCAGGGTGGTGTTCCCGGGAACTGCCCACTTAACACATATTAAGTGACTTAATCCTCTACACATTTAAAGTTCTGGAGCTCAAAAGACTAAGTTAAGCTGCTCAGGCTGCAACCTATCCACAGACTCCATTTCCTTGTGTTTGACTGCTGTTAGAAGGTGTCTGCAACCCCATCCCTTGGTGCCACATCTTTCTGACTCCCACGTCTCTCTCTGACTCTGACCCTCCTACTGTCATCACACAAGGTCACCTGTCATTACAGCAGATTCTACGAGAGTCAAAAATCAAGAAGGGATTTACGCTCAGTGAAGCCAGGGTCTTCCCATTTCAAAACCTTTAATCATAGCTTCAGAATCCCTATTGCAACATACGGTAGCTCATTCATAGGTTTGGAAGAGCAGGACATGGTCACTTTAGGGGGTATTTTTAATTAATCAATTAATTAATTAATTCATCTTCCCTCTTCCTCTCTCCCTCTCCTTTTGTGTCTTCCTCTCTTTCTCTCTGTCTCTAAGGAGGATAAAATTTTTTTTCTTGTGGAATTTTATATATTTAGCTATAATGTTTGCATCAGATTTGTGATGTGCTTCAAATTAGTTTTAGTGATAGTGTTGAGGTAAGGGTCATAATTCATTTAATTGTTTTGCACTGTTTTTGCCAGTGTCAATGCTGAAAAGTCTACCTCTCTCCTATTGTTTACTTTAAAATTTTTGTTGGTAATTAATTGTTCACTTATGCATGTATTGATTTCTATTCTCTATTCCAATTTTCTGAATGCAAATGTGATTGATTCAGCTATTTTTTTATTTTTTTTTTTTGGTTTTTCGAGACAGGGTTTCTCTGTTTAACAGCTCTGGCTGTCCTGGACTCGCTTTGTAGACCAGGCTGGCCTCGAACTCGCAAAGATCCGCCTGCCTCTGCCTCCCAAGTGCTGGGATTAAAGGCGTGCGCCACCACCGCCCGGCTTGATTCAGCTATTGGCTTAGATTCGTGGGTTTGTAACACCTTAATTTTATATTTTTAGATGTGACTTCCATGGCTTCTCATGATATGAGCCTTTTTCCAGCCTTTCCATGAACTTTTGACTCTCATAGTTTCCTGCCCAGCTTTTCTGATTGTCTAACAATGCCTTGAATGTACCATGTTCCTTTGACCTTAGGCCTCTCCAGATGTTTCTAGTGGGGCCTTGGACAACTGTTCCATTCACATCATCTTATTTATTTCATCTATTAGCCTGCCATCACTTTTTCCTTTTCTTGAGTTTTCAGCACATGTATCACACTGCATTAAGGTTGCTGTTAGACATTCCTGCATCTCCTCTTCATATAGGCTTCTAGATTGGGGTTACCACAATTAGCCTACTTATACCCCTTGGCACTTACCATGTTTGTTTAGTAAGTGACTATGATTATTAACTTTATGTCACACAGTACAGGATTCTTCCTTATCTACAGCAACTTCACTTTATTGTGAAGAATAGAATGGATGAAGGAAGAGTGGCAAGGATTCTGCCCCACTGTTTTGCATGTGTTTGTGGGTGCATGTGGAGGCCTAAAATTGATATTGGGTGTCTTCTTTGATTTCTTTTTCCAACTCTTTTATTGACACAGAATCTTTTGCTGAACCTGGAGATTGCCCCCAGTTCTAGCCAGTCTTACTTGTCCAAGGATATTGCCCCTCTCTCTTGAGTGCTAGAATCACAGGCAGCCACCACATTTGCCTGCCTGCTTGGCTTTTATGTGGGTTCTTGGATCTGAGTTATGGTCCTCACACTTGCATGGTGGGAGCTTCATTCACTGGACCATTTTCCTGTGTCCCCTATTTAAAAACACTAGACAAATAATCACTACAAAATTATATTCTAAGTGAAGTGATGTATCACAGTTTTAATAAATGAACCTTAATATTTTGCGTGGTGACCTTAACCAGTTTATAGCAACCTGGTTGATAAACTGTTTAGGATCATCAAGATCATTAGGTATGTTTTCAATTTGGTAGGGGTAAAGGGGACAAGGAGCCAGTGTTTATTTCAAATGTCTTGTGTGCTTGGCACTAAATGATAGTCTTTATAGCCATTATTTAATTAAATTGCACAAAGCTGGGATGTGGGAACAAGTATGCCAGTGCCCAGACAGGTGTGAGCACAGAGTTAATTGAGGAGCTTATATTCAGATCTGCAGATATTTTAGTGTGGGCACTATGTACTCTCCTAAACTAACTTCAGCTTGCTCTTAATCTTTGCAAGGAATTTATGATCTTGTAGTGACCAGGGGCATCATTAAACATCGGTTGCTTCCTGTTACTTAGTAAACGTTTTCCCAGTTAGTAGACTTTCTCAATATATATTTAGATAGCTTGGTACTATATTAGTATAGACCTTATGTTGGTGTGTTTGTGCTTTAGGATGATTCTAAATGCTGTCCACAGACAAGACATTCAGGAAAATAACAAATTTGGCCACAAATAGAGATTGTTCTTTCCACCATGTTTCCCAAAATAATACATGCAAGAGGAACCAAGGGAAAGGTGACAGAGTGTTAGCTATGTCTGTAATCCTGGGACAGAACTCTAGGGAAATCTGACTCTAACTTGCTGTGAATTTCCTTTATATTCTCTTACTTCTCCTTCTTTTAAATCCACTGGAATTTAACAACCAAGTCAGAATTGTGGAGATGCTTTTCGAGGAGAGCTGTTATCATAATCTCCATGTCCATTCTACTTTGATAGAGATTTGAATTGATGAGCTAAGCTTTTCAATTTTTATCCCTTAAATTTGTGATATATATGTATATATTTGTGATAATATATATACTTGTGATTATATATATATTTGTGGTAATATATATGTATGTATGTAAATGCCACACACACACACACAAGCACACACACCAGCACACACACACACACACACACACACACACACACACACACACACAAACACATTAAAGGATGAATGGCAAAGTTTCCTAAGCAATAAGATACCAAAATTAGAAGGATGCCCCAAATTAGAACAAAATATAATTATTCATTTCTTGTTTCCAACTAGAAATTAAAGCTTGCAAAGTGAAAAAATTTTTCTATTAGGTAATCAGTTGTTTAGAAATGACCTTTCAAGAGTCTAATTTATCTTCCAATGAAGCTTATAGGTCTTCTGTTACATTCAATTTTATGTAGCTGTAACACAATGCCACAGAGCTGGTAATTTATAAACAATAGAAGGTTATTTAGCTCACCATTATGCTGGCATTTTTCAGCCTCTGATGAGGGCTTTCTTGCAGCATCACAACATAGCTGGCAGCATTCAAGGTGAGACAGAATGGGAGTTCTAACTTTGTTTTCTCTCTTCTTACAAAGCTCTTATGGGTGCTTTGTTTAATGACCTCATCTTACCATAAGGTCCTGACAAAACTTCAGCTATAATTACCATTAACATATGAGTTTTAGACATAGTTTTTTTTTGAGATACAGTTTCCTTGAGTAATCCTGGCTCTCCTGGAACTCACTCTACAGACCAGGCTGGCCTCGAACTCTAAGATCCACCTGCCTCTGCTTCCTGAATTAAAGACATGCACCACCATGCCCAGCTCTAAGTTTTTAATGCATGGTTGTAGGACAACAAATGGAAAACTGAACCCTGGTTTCACATCATCTCCATTGATAGCTCAACATAGCATTTCATCTCTCAGATGTTTTTCTTTTCCCAGATCATGAAGTGTGAAATGAAAACATGACCCTGATTTCTGCATTGATAACACCTATTAATCAGCCAAAAGATGAAGGAATAATGTACAATGTATAAAAGAGAAAAACATTGAAGTTTAAGCAACACACACACACACACACACACACACACACACACACACACACACACCAGAAGATTCATAGTAACTTTTTAGACAAGCCAGATACAAAAGGAACCATTACTGAAAAATTTGGTCCAGGCCGATGAGGAAGTCAAAATGCTACGGACAAAGATTTTAAGCAGAATCCAAAACAGAATAAACTAGAAATTAAAGGCTTTAGAGCAGTGGTTCTCAACATGTGGATTGTGTTGCCTTGGGGGTCGAATGACCCTTCCACAGGGATTGCATAAGATCATCAGAAAACACAGATATTTATATTATGATTTGTAATAGTAGAAAATTATAGTTATGAAATAGCAACAAAAATAATTTTATGGTTGGGGGTCACCACAATATAAGGAGCTGTATTAAAGGGTCGCAGTATCAGGAAGGCCAAGAACCACTGTTTTAGAGAATTTCTTATGGGTTGAGTGTATTGTTTTGGTTATGAATAACATTACCTTGAGTCAAAATGGATGAAAGAAAAAAAGCAATCTGTTGTAATGCAAAAGGTAGGAGGAAGCTGAGGCAGGTCAGATGACAGTATGACTTAGAGTAGGTTGACATTGTGGAACATCTGGTGTCCTCCTATCCCTCTGGCCTGTTTCTTAGTATAAATGTTGTTCTTGGAACAATATGCTTGGGCTAACAAGAAGGACACTGGTTTCAATGGCACTGTTTACCCCCTCATTGGAATCAACGAAAGAAGAAACCTTTTTCCTGAAGCAAGAGCATTATGTATTTCCTCTAATCAAATTGATAAAGCAGATATTATGTTTACCTATGTCCTCAAACTGTGTGTGGGCAAGCATTCACTGCACACTGGCTAATTTAATAGTCTCTGCAAGTGGAGTAGGTCTCTGAACAGAAGTGGGGTTCTTCTCAGAAGGGAGTGAAGAATAGGTGTGGAGTAAACAACCAAGAATATTGACCCCAGAGTCCAAGGATGAAGTACTGAGGCCTCTGGTATGAACTTCAAGAGTTCTCCAGCAATCAAGGTAATGACAGAAACAGGGTAATGACACAGCACTTAAAGAAAGAGGCAGCCAGCAGAGGTCAAGTTGTGGGGTGCTTTTTGAGACATGCAAGAGCCACAGCATGGGTAAAAGGCAATGGAAACAACAACAAAAATGAAACCAGGAAATCTGAATATCAGGAAAGTGGGAGTAGAAGATAAGCCACGGGCCTGGAATACAGGGAGATAAGAAACAGGGCAGAGTCTGCCGAAAGAGATGACTTGGTGGAATTGGCTGAGCGGTCATGATAAAACCATGAAATTGATGACAGCTTGCTTTTATACAGTGCTGAAGATGTAAGTCAGGCTGAACAATGTCACCCCACTTAGGGTTTCTATTGCTGTGATGAAATAGCGTGACAAAACCAGGTTGGGGAGGAAAGGGTTTATTAGGCTTAAACATCCACGTCTAAGTGCACCATTGAAGGAAGTTAGGACGGAAACTCAAACAGAGCAGGGACTTGGAGGCAGAGCCCGATGCAGAGGCCATGGAAGCATGCTCCTTACTGGCTTGCTCCTCAAGGCTTGCTCAGCTTGGTTTCATAAAGGGCCACCTTCTCAGAGGTATTTCCACCCACAATGAGCTTGGCCCTCCCCACCAATGGCTAATTTAAAAACCCTCTAAAGGCTTGCCTGAAGCTCAGTCTCCTGGAGACATTTTGTCAATTGAGGATGTCTCCTGTATGATCTCTTAGCTTGTGTCAAGTTGACATAAAACTAACCAGCACAGATGCCAAGGTCAGGAAGATACTGGTTTGTGTGCATGAGAGCAGCTTGGGGAAGTCTGGAGAGATGGCTTAGTGTGTAAAATACCTATAATATGAGAATGAGGACCTCAAGTAAATTCCTGGAATCCAAGTAAAGAAGCAAGTGAGGTGGTATGTGTGTAATCCTAGGATGTAACATATGGATGCAATCCTAGGTGGTGGAGACAGGAGGATCCTTGGTACTTGCTAGGAAGCAAGTCTACCCAGATTGGAGAGATCTACATTCAGTGAGAGATCCTGTCTCAAAAAGTAAAATGGAGAATGACTAAGGAAGATACCCAACATTATTCTCTAGACTCCACATGTACATACATACATGCACATGCATGCATATCCAAATATAAATCACATCATCCCTCCCCCCAAATCATCTTGGAGGGCTTTCAATATAATATATCACCTATTTAATTAGGGTAGCATTGAAATACTTTATATTTTAAAATTTTAAATTACATTTATTTATTTAATTATTGTGTGTGTGTGAGTGTGTGTGTGTGTGTGTGTGTGTGTGTGTGTGTGTGAAGAAGTGAACACATAACAACACCTGTGTGGAGGTCAGAGGACAGTTTTCAGGATTATTTCTCTCCATCTACTATGTGGGTCCCAGGGATCAGATTCAGGTCAATAAACTTAGCAGAAACCCCTTTACCCAGAGAGCCCTCTCAACAGACCAAGTGCTCATGTTTCTAATGAGTTTCCATATGTTCTTTGTGCTGCTGGTCTGGGACATTTGGATTTGGAATTTCTCCAATATTTAGCAGAAAATCTTTTCAAAAACAGTGTGTTTTAGTGTGTGGCATGATGGATCTACTTGCTAAGAATCAGGAATGGAGACTGTTAAAAATGGTGATTTGTCAAGTGCCCTTCCTAGAGGTGTACATTGGCAACTTTGGAGAAGAACCCATAGACATATTTTCTAACAAGTTCTGCATATGAGCCTTCCATGGCTGGGGTCTTTTTCTTTTTTTTAAACTGTTTTGCTAAATTGTGTGAACTTCTTTTAACCTGTCAGCTACCTCTGTATACTCTGTGCAACTAGCAGTTTGTTACAGAGCCATGTCACCCTTCACTGGAACCATGATTGGCACAGAATTAAACATTGGCATTTTCAGAGGCTGACAGGGAAGCATTCAGGTCCTGTGTGTGCCTCATTTTATTGAGGCACCTGCAGCAAAGGTGCTTAGCCACCAGTGCTTCCACTTCTTAATGTGGAAGATGAACTGAAGAGGTGAGCACATGGAATAATCATTCAATATATCATCCTTAGTAAATCCTCTATGAACATAGCCATTCTAGATTTCTCTCACATTCTCTTTTCTTATTCGCCTGAATGTAGTAACCACTTTTTTCTGTTGCTGTGATAAATCACCATGACCAGACAAGTTCAAGAAGAAAGAGTTTTTCTGGGCTATGGTTCCAGAAGGATAAGAATTCATGATGGCAGGGAAGTGGCAAGCATGATGACAGAAGCAGAAAAGAAAGGCTCACATCTTGTACTGTAGCAGGAAGCAGAGAGAGCAAACTGTGAATGATGAGTGTCTTTGAAACATCAAAGTCTACCCCTAGTGGTGTACTTCCTCCAGCAAGGTCACATATCCTAGACCTCCCCAAACAGTGCCACCAACTGGGGACCAATTATTCAAATATCTGAATCTATGGGGACATTCTCATGGAAACTATCACAATGAGATGCCATCTTATCCACAAATACCTATCTTGCTGGAAGGAGTTTATTATATATATATATAAATTCAGGTATATCAATATACTCGAATTAAGGGGAAGGGAAAGACGCAAAGAAAAAGGTAGAAAAAGATGGAAAAAAATGATGACTTTGGTGCTTAAAAAACAAGTAGAGAAGACCAGTTCCATTGTTAGATGTCAACAGTGTGGTTGTTTTGCAGCTTGTCTTCTTCCTATGTGATTACATGTGATTCCTGTCCTTATTCAAAATGCTGTGCCTCCTTTAATGCTCTGTGATATTATATGTACAAAGACACATATGGAGTACTGATATACTACTTAGTATATATTAGAAATGGGAGACTTACAGGAGTGGTGATCAGGGAAAACAAGGAAAATGCTTTTACTATCAAAACAAACTGAAGTCCAAAAAACCATGGGCAGACTCTTTTTTTTTTTAATGTATTTTTTATTTTTTCAAGTTACATCTCAATCGCAATCTCCTCCCTACTCCATCCTCAAGTCCCACCCTCCCACTTTCTTCCCCCTCAACCCCCATCCACTTCCCCCACCTTTTTAAATTTAAGGTATATCTTTTTCCCCACAACAGCTCCTCCTTTCAATCCAAAAAATGGTTCTTTCTCTTATAACAATAAATACAATACAAAACAACAGAAATAAATAGGCCACAATTATGAGAGGTTTATGGCTTAGCATACATTCCCAATGTCCAGCCCATATGTATTTGGCACCTGACTTTAACCTTCTACTATCTAACCATCTCTATGAGTTTACAGTTCTATATCTAACCCAGCTTTCATACTAACTTGCCCCTTCACAGTAGCCACAAACAATATAAAATACCTGGGGGTAACTCTAACCAAGCAAGTATAGGACCTGTACAACAAGAACTTCAAGTCCTTGAAGAAAGAAACGGAAGAAGCCTTTAGAAGATCTCCCATGCTCATGGATAGGTAGGATCAACATAATAAAAATGGCCATCCTACCAAAAGCAATATATAGATTCAATGCAATTCCTATCAAAATACCAACACAATTTTTTTATAGACTTGGAAAGAGCTATTCTCAATTTCATATGGAACAACAAAAAGCCCAGAATAGCTAAATCAATCCTTTACAATAAAAAAAATCTGGAGGTATCGCCATCCCAGATTTCAAGCTGTACTACAGAGCAATAGTAGTAAAAACAGCATGGTATTGGTATAGAAACAGACCAGTAGATCAATGGAATCGAATTGAAGATCCAGAAATAGACCCACACACTTATGGCCACCTAATTTTTGACAAAGAAGCAAAAACGGCACAATGGAAGAAGGACGGCATCTTCAACAAATGGTGCTGGTCCAACTGGATGTCCACTTGTAAAAGAATGAAATTAGACCCATACTTATCACCTTGTACAAAATTTAAGTACAAGTGGATCAAAGACCTTAACATAAGGCCGGTCACACTAAATCTACTAGAAGAAAAAGTGGGAGAAACCCTCGAGCTCATTGGCACAGGTGACAACTTCCTGAACAGAACACCAACAGCTCAGGACCTGAGATCAACAATCAATAAATGGGCATCACAATTTTAAAAACATCTTCTTAGATCCAGAACACCCTCTTGATTCCTAAACAACTCAAAATTTAACTATGAGACTCTAGCTATCTATTCTTCAACCACCTCAGAGACCTGAGAGGGATAAATATATCTGATTAGATAGGAAGTGCAGGGCCCGCAGCTTCCAAAACTAAGAAATGACATACCAGTGGCTTCCTGGACAGTTCCCATTTTTCTCTCCATACATTACAGCATCAATCTTCAGCCGTTTGGCCCCATTTCTCTGACAGACATTGATTGTAGAGCATGGGTTATGAAGGACTTGCCTACCCTGTCTTGGAAGAGCTAGGCTGTTGACTTACCTGCTTCCAAGTTTTGTCCTTTTTCAACAGCATTCTGTCTACAGTTGAAGCAAGGGGTTTTTCTTACCAAGAGATAGGCTTGTGACCAATTCAATCATCTCCCACTGGAGATTCTTCGATGTTCATCTTCTACTTGGAGTAGAATAGGGGGTGCTGTCAGGAGCTGACATGTCTCGATATGGAAAAAAATCTTAAGTTAAGAAAATATCTTTGAATGCCATATTCTGCAGATCTCTTCCATGGGAAGACTCTTAAGGAAGCGCCCAAGCCTGACACTATTTGGTCATTTCACTTTATTTTTCTGCATCTACCTTACTGTATACATGTGATAGGAAAAATAGTTTTTCCAGAGTCACTGAAGCATAAGGATAGGTAAACTAAAGACTGTAGTCAAGTGAGTAAGTGAATGTTTGGCCTCATATGTTCAAGTGGGCTTTCTCCAGTGATCTAAATAGCCTTTCTCCAGAGTCACTATAGTGTCTCTCTCTCTCTGTCTGTCTCTCTCTCCTAAGCATGGACTTGAAAATTAAATGACAAGATGGCCTGCTATCTTTGGTCTCTCAGAGAAAAGCTCAGTGCTTCTTCATAACCATATACTGAAGTTACTTCTATAGTTAATATATTTTCATGTTGAGCCCTCAGCAATAATATTTCCAAGAAATGGGACAGTGGAACTAAAATTCCAAACAATGACTGCAAAACAAAGGGAACAAACAACCTTCTATGCTTTATTCCTAAATTCTAGTGTGTCTAGAGGAGGCACAGGCTGAGAGCAGTTAAACTACACATGGCACCGCACCCTCTCTGAGGTGGAGATCAGGTGTTGCAGTGTCTAGCCTCTATCACAACAAGTTGCATCATTCTATGTATGATCTCTTGTCTTTTAGATCACGTGTCTTCTTCTCTTTGTTTCAAGAACAATGCTTTATGTATTAAAGGTTTATACATTCAAAACATTTCAAAAAAGTTCCTTAAATACTAAGAAGTGTATCATGAATAGGTCTATCTCCATGCAGACTCAAAAATCTATCAACAATTGACCACATATATTATCCGAGTCCTCCTTTTTGTCATCATTTATTTCCCCCTCTTCCTCACTCTTCTTACAATTTGTGTTTAATGTAAACCCTGGTGTTCTGAGTTAGAAAATCAAAGGGACTAGAGAGACTATGTTCTGAATACACAGTCACATAGACTCTGGTAGTGCCCTCTGGGTTAATCAGCTTCATAGGGAGACTGATTCTGGCTCTTTCAGTTGTGTAAATTAACTAAGTTCCACTTTTAAGGAACAGGAACTTGGAACATCCCTGTATTTTTCAAGTAGTCTAGGACACTGTTTTTGAATAACTTACTGTGTAGGTAATGGCAGTGTGACGTGTGTGTGTGTGTGTGTGTGTTTAGTATGTCCCTCTAGTTCCTGAGAGAGAAATCCTAGAACTTAAACCTTCACCAATTCACAAAAGGATGGGGTTGAGGCATTCCAGATAGTTGAACACATGGTGGTACCTAAGGATGGCATGCCCAGGGAGGGGGCAGAAGTTCCAAATCTTTGTTCCATTTATCTCTCTTATCTGGCTGCTAATCTTTATTCTCTGCTACCATATCCTGTATCAATAAAATAAACCAATAAACATTTTCCTGAGTTCTGGGAATCCTTGATTAATAGTTGTTCAGATAGAAGTGTGGATGCACAGTGCTATTTGCAATTGGCATATTCATTGATGCAAGTCATATGGGACTAAGCTTTCAACTCCAGGTATAGAATTGAGTTCAATATAGGATTCCCAGTTGCATGTACTGGAGGATTGTTTGGTGTGTGTGTAAAACCCCTATACATATGGTGTTAGAAGGAGAATACACTTAGTGAGAATATAAGCAGAAAAACCATGTCTTGTGACTCTAGCATGGGTAGAGTAGTTGGAGTACCAGCCCTTTCCTAAATTTTCACACATTATTTTTCACTTCTCAGAATGAGATGGGGAGTATACACAAATTTCCAGTATTTCAAAAGTAGCTCTTAGGGAGTCAGAAATCAAATGCAAGAGTTAAGGACAAGAGCCAACACCAGGCAATGACAAAATGACAATTCAGCCTACTACTATCCCCAAAGTATATAATTCCACCCACAAAATAAGAACATTTTCTTTCATTTATACTTACGTGGTGACAGAAAAGGAACATACAGAAACACATTGAAATCTCCCCAAAATACAGAAAAAAATGTTGTAGAGGGGAAAAGAAACCCCAGTTCCTCTTGAAAATTTTTAGTGTTTCCATCTTTTACAGCAAAGCTCTAAACTACCCAGGGAAAGTGAGGCTGAGAGCTGCTACACATCAGAATCCAGGCTCATTACCCATCAATATCGTAAGACTGGACTCAGAATAATATGTAATTCACTATGCTTGGCCCTTGTTTTTGTCCGTGCTCTGCTTATTTTCCTGTTGTCATCTGAGACTGCAGCAAGATGACCATATGGACTGTGGTTCTCACCACTTTTCTCTCATTCTGTGCTCTGCATATGAGGTCAGTGTAATTTATTCTGGCATTATTGCTTTTTTAGGTCCTCCTTCAGGTTTCTGACAAAGTGTTGATGCCAGGAAGATTAAAAATGTTCTTTGCAATTTTCCACGAAAAGGAGGCTGCAGTTAAGGAAGAACTGACCTACAACCTTGTCACAGAGATCAGTACCAATATTGGATTTGTATTTCTCTTCCTAAGATCTATTTTCAGAATTAAAATAAGTAAATAAATTCAATGGATTCATCCTGACCGTACATCACTTGTAATTGGAATATGGGGCTACTGATTTGACTTCCATAATTTTCAGTTAATTATAACATATTTCTTTTGTCTTGCTTGATTTTTATAGCTAAAAAGTAGTTAAGATGAAAATATACAGAAATTCATTTAAAAATGATTCACTTTGAAAACAGGGCATTTGAAAGACAAACATATTGTAGTATTAGCTTAGGACCCCTGATTTCCAAAACACTGGTCTCCTAGAATTATTTTAAATACATGGGGTTAAATATACTTAGGATTTATTTATAGGTTATAAACAAAGAGGTAGTGGGGGCAGAGAAGAGAGTGTAGAGCAAGAAAGTAATGAAAAAAAATTGGAAAATTGTTAGGCCCATAGAAAAATATTAAATTTGTAATGAGTCTAGGAAAACTGGGATACAAAATGAAAATCTTTATGGTTGGTAAAATATAAGGTGTCTTTTTCCTTGCAATACAAGTTTTGATTTTACATGCACAGAGGGGAATGATTCTGTGCTTTGTGAAAACAAGAATAGTATAGAGCTCCATTTCAGCAAGTCATGGACACTGAACAAGCCCTGAATGATTAGACAGAGCCACAGAGTGGCTCACAGCAAGGCCCTGTTTTATTATTCTGCATACACTCTGAAGTCTAAACATTATTGCTGTGTATAAAGAGGTTATCTGCACATTTGTACTCCCAGCTGGATGCATTCTTAATGCCTTTCCATGATTCTGTTGCAGGACTGTATTTAGCTCTTTTTTTTTTGTTTTTATTCTAGAAGAAAATTAAACCATCCATAAGGACCTTTGCAGTCAAAGCCTCCCTTTTCTCTTTTATCCATCAGAGAGTGCTAAGTGGGCTCTTAGAAATGCACTGCCCTTGCGTGTTTTCTACAACATATCTGTTTTGCCCAGATGGCTGCTGATATGTGAGATGCACAGGTCACCCCAGGCTGAGGATCATGGGAAAACAGTGTGGAATTTGAATTTTTAGTTTATTACATAGGCTAAGAATTGGCCTTAGCCTCAGATCAGAGACTTGGAAACACTGTGTTTGTACCATAGGTTCTTTGCAAAATCTTCCTCTTTTTTTCTGAATGGAGGCATCTTCATTGCTTCTTTCTTCCAAATGCATAAATAATATATGATGTTTAGAAAAAACAATTACATATTAAGTGGAAAGTTAACATTTATCCTTGCCCACAGTGCCATTCAGATAAAACCCATGTGAAATTTTTCATTATCCAAATATTCTCTATAAAACTCAACAAACATTTCAACCTTCTGAAGCAAAGCTACATAACAGTTTTTTAATTGAAAAAATTATTTTGTGAATTTCACATCATGTGCCCTGTTCCCTCCCATCTCCCACCTCCCCCAGATCCACCCTCCACCCTTTCAATCTGTCCCAGCATAGAAAATAGCAGATCATTATGGGCACTGTAGTGTATCTCAGTATGTCCCACAATTCCCCCTTTGTCCACACATTCTGCTTGCAAATGTTCATTATAATGTCTCCTTGGTTTGGTACAAGGACTCTGGTTTCTTATACTCTGTCAGTACTGGAACTTCACTGAAACTCCTCTCAGATATGCCATAACTGTCCTGTGTCATGGAGATCCTGTAGTTCTGGGGTGTGGAACTGACCTCTTCTTGCAATCCAGCAGTTCATACATGGGGTAGATGTTGAGGTGGACTAATGCAAAGTCCTGGATCTGGACCAACAACCTCCACTTGCATGGCAAGTTCTACTATGGAAAGGTGCAGGGCCTGCTCTCCTGAGTGCTGTACCATGTGAGGAGCAGGGACAGCTCTCCTGCTTTTGTGACCCCCATCTAGGCCAGATCTCCTGTCAGCCAATGCTGGTGAGGGCAAAGGTAGGGGAGGGCATCTCTCCCTAGCCAACACCACCACATAGCAGACCAAAGGCAGGGCTGGCTCTTCCACATTCACTCCCTTAGGGCTGGCTCAACCACAACCCCCACATCCAGGGTCAGGCAGACTTCTTCTAGTTTCTGGTTTGTTTTCTGTCCTGGAAGCCCATCTGGTGCTTGCCTGGTACTGGTCTGGTAGTCATCACAGGCTACCCCATAGCGCCAAAGTGGTGTTGGTATCCAACTTGCTTTCCTCCCCCCCCAGGAATATTAGGCTACTATTCATTCAGATGTTCATACGTCAGAACACTGAGTGTAGATATAGCCTCTCTCCTCTCTGCCACCTACTGATAGACATGTGACATAGCAGTCATATCTGCAATGCTTCTAGGGGCAGGTATATAACAGTTTTGTTTTGGAAGATTATGTTTCACTTCATCACTATGTTTTGAATATACTTGGTGGTTACTAATACAACCAAATTTTCTTTCAGACTATAGTATTGTGGGAAATTAACCAATCCTTTATCAGTTGGCATAGCTTTCATCTACTACTACGTGACTACAGAGTACTTTGAGGAATATTTGCTCACTTACTTCTATGCCCACCCTTTCATTTTCTATGACAAATTCCTCTATGGTCTACATCAGTTATTTTCTTGTTGCTGTGCTAAAATATGTGACAAGAGCACTTTGATGAAGAGATTTTGTTGGTGACTTGTTTGAGGGTAGAGTCTGCCATGACAGGGGAAGGTGTGGTCACAGGGTAGTGAGGCAGCTAGTCACATTGCATCTACATTTGGAAGGCAGAAAAGGAAGGATGCCAGGCACGGCCACTTTCTGTCTTTTATTCATTGCAGGACTGAAGCCCAGAGGATAATGACACCAATGTTCATTTAGGGTGGGTGTTCCAACCTCAATTAACCTAGTCTAGGTAATTCCCCACAGGTGTGTGAAGAAGCCTGTCTCTTCTGTGATTTGATATTCCCAGATGATAACTGAAAGAAAGCCTCATAAACTTGTGACTACTGAGTCAAGGTGCATTTGTTACTTGCCTTGTAGTTCATATTGTCACACATGTACACATTTGCCAACACCAGATGTTACTATTTTTTAAACATTTCTCTAACTGCTGATAACTGCTACAATTTGCATAAGGAGGGCTGTCTCTGAATTGTGATCTAGCCACGTGGTCTTCCGGAAATGACTGTGTGTTTTGCTCGGTGTTCCTGCCCTGCTTTCTGCCCTAGTCCCCTCCTGTTCATCAGAGTTAGCTGCTAGGCACTGGTGGTCTTTGCTAAAGCCTGACTTTCCTACCTTACTCTTTTCACTATATTTACACAGACACACATACATGCATTATATCTACATATACAATTCTAAAACCCATGCATACCACGAAACACAAAATTACATGTGTGATTGCTTTATGTACACACAGCATCATATTACAGAGTGCCATTGTGAAGCAATTCTACGTGAGATCCCTGTAATGGCCACTCATTCAGTAGTCCATCACTACAAAAAACTCCCGGATACTTGTGGACTGTCTTGGGAGTCATATCGTTTCAGTTCTATGGAGTCTCCCTCCTGGTGTTTCGGGAAGCCGAGAGCTACTACCTCTGGACATATGACATTCTCGTGGGTCAAAGTTTGTAAGTAAAACAGTGAGAATGGAAGTTTCAAGTCCAAAATACAAACATGAGATATAGTTTAAGTCAGCATTTTCTTTTTTCCAATGGACATGTATAATTTCTTATTGAATTTTGCCACAGGAGTTTTAGAGAATGAAAGCAGGGAAATCCAGTGTATCACATATGTATACAATTAAAGTTACAATCATGCATACTCATTGAGCATACAATGAAGCACATGGCATTACATGCAAAATCCCTCATGCCCAGGGTCATATCACATGTTCTAATCACTTTACAGGGCATCGTTGGGAAGCAATCTGTTGTAGATTCGATTTTGTCTTTTTTTTTTTTTGTAAAAAACCCTCCGATTTACTTTAAACCAAATGTTCCTTTCTTAATGCACAGTTATATTGATTTTTCTTATGTCACCAACATTGCTCAAAACAGAATTACTAAAATATGCTGACCTTGTTTTTTATTTCCTCCAAGTTCCTTAGAAATAAGATTTACTTGGTACGCATCCATCAAATCAACTATTTAATTAAAATACAAAGTTGGGATTGGAGAATGTAAATAATAGAGCTTGCAAGGAATTAGAACATGGCTTTCTGCTTCAGTCTTCAGCGTCTGAGCCAGAATGTTACCCTTTAGAGAGGGAGGGGTGCAGCAGAATGAATTCTGGTCCAGACAGACCTGAGATCCTTTGTGTGCATGACTCCAGAATAATTTACCTCTTTGAGCCTTGGTATTTTTGCCTATCAAATAAGTTTAGTCATGGCATTATGAGCTATCATGAATAAATAATATATGTGTACCCAGATAATTCCATGGGTATGCATATAAATAAAATTCTGTATGGGTAGAAAAGGTTTTCGGTGAAAGTCTAGTCCCTATGCACCAGTCACTTCAATCAGTGCTAATCTATCAACTTCTATATTGAATGCCTGTCATCGCGGTTGTGTTTTAATCTAAATTGACCACTTGGGCATCTATTAACCTTTCAACAGTTCTTTGTGGTGAAGGCACAGTCTCCCATCTTTCCCCATTCAGTTTTGCAAGTTCATATTTTCTGTGTTAGCATTCCAATGTGCAGGAACTTAAGGAGATTTCTTTCTTCCTGCATTGACTAGTGGCTCTGACTCTCGACAGCATCGATTACATGGTGCTCTTGCATATCCTTTCATGCTCCTTCCTGTTCGATACCATGTGAAGAAGCTGAAACTCCAAGAAAGTACACGTACACAGTGGAACAGCTATGAGAAATGTACCCTTGTGTGGTTGTAAATGCCCTTGCTGGGAGAGCTCACTTGGAATCCTCTAGACTGCCCATTTGCTCAATGGAGTGAATGGACAATGATGGGCAACATTTTGCAATCAGAGACATGGGGACTGGGGTAGGATGAGTAAATATTTCATCAAAATTTGCACCTTGGTTTTTAAAGCAATAACTCTACAATTTAAAAATAAGAATAGTGCACAGGTGGTACACACACACACACACACACACACACACACACACACACGCACACACAAACTTTTTGTTTTAATTTTAGAAAGGCCCCATTGATGCAGTGACCTGTTATGCATTCTAAATGTTAATTTGTTGCTCCCAGAGGCCTGTTTGCTGTCTGTTACTTTGCTTGCTAACCATTGTCTATAATAAAATGATAAGGCCTGTGACTGAGCAGAGAGAGAGGTAGACAGGGAAAAGGTTGGTGGGCTCTGGAGGAGCAGAGGACATCATGGGAAGAAGAAGCCAGGAGAGGAAGGAGAACACACATGATGGGGTGAATGGAAGATCATTCCACGTGGCCTGGAACACTGGCATAGCGTGGACAATAACAGTCCAGGTGACATATGTATATGTTATGGGGTTTTATTCGGAGAATAGAATTATAAACTAGCTTAGATGGGCTAAGATTGCACAATCCAGGTTAAGGCTTGTTAAAATTCATCTGGTGCCTGTATTTATTTTTAAAGGTGGATTAAGGATTAACTCCTCCGTCCAATTAACTGTAATATAAATACTGGAAACAATTCAATTATTTATTTCTGCATCCCACACAGTCCAGGCTGGTCAGTTGATTATGTAACCAAGGATGATCTTGAACCCTGTTAACTGCCTGCCTCCATATCCTTGGCATTAGTTAGCTTTTGGACTTTTCTTTCGATCATTCTGACTATAGTTTCCATTATGACACCTGTCTGTTGCATTGCTGTGCTGATTCTCTTCTCCAAGCACCCTGTAATTGCACTGGACCCATGTGAGCAGTAGGCCTCACCTTCCACTTTGAGAGTTGTGACTCAATTACATCTTCAGGTTTAGGGAGATAGGTTGTGGGATCCTTAAGGACCCAGAATCCTGTCCTCACCAGATCATTAGTGCTCATTTTCATCCTTTGCCCATATTGCTGATTACTGATTGATGAGCTGAGATTTTGTGTGTGTGTGTGTGTGTGTGTGTGTGTGTGTGTCTGTCTGTCTGTCTGTGTGTCATATAAAAACATAAATTAAATACATGTATATATTTAAAAAGTTTAGGTGGGCATATTGTTTATATTTTGAATGGAAAATATGAACTACATTTAACTTTTCAAAGAGGACAGCAGGATGCTTGGGAGATGATTAAATCTGATTGCCTTGGAAAGTATTTATTTACTACATAGGTACAATACTTTTTGCATAAATAAAGCACTTCCCAAATGAGCCTAGTCATTTTCTCTGCACATATTAAACAAAATGACTGAATTCACATTTTCTAAATACATGATTTGTTCACCTCATGCAAGGTATAAAGCAATGAGGAAGTTGTTATATATAACATATCTGAAAAATTCAATAAAAAATAAAAGTTTTCAGAAAAAATCATTCCTCCACAGCAGTTTTAAATTGTGTCATCATTTGTATGAGAGGCACCCTTCTCCCTCTTAAAAGGACTTGTCTTTTGGCTAGAGTAAATGTAAATTTAAAAGAGAAAAATAGTTTTCTTAAATTGAGCAATGTATCCTTAATGAACTCTTATCAACTTCTGAGGATCAGCTTGTGTTTTTCCATGCTCTGAAATTCCCTGGAACCCAACAGTGAGGAACACCTCACTGTTCGAGGGTGAACATTGGACCCCAGAAAATACTACTGTTCAGATATCTTTAGAGTAATTTAGTATACTCTCAAATTGTTTTCTTTACTTTCACTATAAAGTGTTCCGTGCTTCAATTAACAGGAACTTTTTAATTACATTGTTCTCTTAGCCTCAAAACATTAATAAAAGCATATTTTGAGAATTTAATATATATAATGAAGTATGATAATATTTATCCTTCTTTTCCCCTCCAGATCATTTGAGATCATCTCCCAATTTCATGTCCCTTTCTTTTACTTTCAAAGTAATCCACTAAATACAATTAGTCAAAGCAATTATTTTCCTGTAGTTCTCCTTCAGCATTTCTTGGCTTACGTTTGTCTTCTGAGGACTTCGTACAGGTATACAATGCACTCTGTTTACTGTCACTTTCCCTTCTCTCTTCTGTCCCTCCCACCTCTTCCCCACATTCATGTCTTTGGTTTTGTGACATACTGACTTTAGCTAGGATCTTCTGTGTGTCCTTAGGTTTGGAACAAGTCTTGGAGGATCCTGGGAGAAAAATATCCACAGAAGCATATAAAATTCCAACTGTATCCTTAGTAGCTGACAGCAGTTCTTGAAGGGTACATTGCAAGTGTGAAGACAAGTACTTTCTTTTTAAAATTCACTTCACACAAGTGAAGACAATGACTGTCCCTTCCCCAGAAGCATCAGTACAATAGATCACAAGAGAGACGTTGGGCCCCAGAAGCTTTGGGAATCTAGGACTGGACGCTGCATTTCTATGACTTCTGTTGTCAATCCAACTCTCAAATTAAACTTTGTCCTCCCAGTGCAAATCTGTTCTTGATTTGCCTTGGTGACTGAACACAAAGCCTAGGAGCCCGTGCATAGCAAACATCTAGAAAGCCATACATTCCTGTAGGTTTTTGTTCTGGTCCTTCTGATGGTTCAATTTTATGCCATGAATGCTCTGGTTTCATTACTGAAACAGTTTTGGGATTTTGTTTTTTGTTTATGTCTTTCTTTCTTTTACATTTCTTGTTGGCTTTTTAAATATATTCAAACATTTCCTCCTTTGTGGTTAGACATCAAACTCCATTAGTTCTGGTGCCACCCTTTCTCCAGGAAACCTTCATGAGCTCCCTCCCATTTGTTCCTTGCCAGCATGGGCTAAGGGCCAGTTTCATCCTCCACTCAGTCATGTGTCATGACTTCTTTTTTTTTATTTTATATAAGTACTTTATTTTTTTTTCTTCAAGTTACCTCTCAGTCACAAACCCTTCCCTATTCTCCCTTCCTGTCCCACCCTTCCACCCTCTTCCCCCACAAAAGCTTCCCTTTTCAATCCAACAAATGGTTCTTTCTCTTATAACAGTAAATTCTATACAAAACAGCAGGATTAAATATGCCACATTTATGAGAGTTAAATGGCCCAGTATACCTTCCCAATGTCCAGTTCATACATATTTGGCCCCTGACTTTAACCTACCTTCTAACCATCTCCATGAGTTTAAAGTTCTATAACTGACTTAGCTTTCATACTAACTTGCATCACTATTATAACCATCTTCTTAGATCTAGAACGCCCTCTTGATTCCTAAACAACTCAAAATTTAACTATGAGACTCAAGCTGTCTATTCTTCAACCACCTCAGAGAGCTGAGAAGGATAAATATATCTGATTATATAGGAAGTGCAGGGCCTGCAGCTTCCAATACTAAGAAATGACAAACCAGTAACTACCTGGACAGTTCCCATTTTCTCTCCATACATTCCAGCATCAGTCTTCAGCCTTTTGGTCCTGTTTCTCTGACAGACATTTATTATAGAGCAGGGATTATGAAGGACTAACCTACCCTGTCTTGGCAGAGCTAGGCTGTCGACTTCCCTGCTACCAAGTTTTGTCCTTTTTGGACAGCAGTCTGTCTGCAGTTGAAACGAGGAGTTTTTACATGCCAAGAGATAGGCTTGCAACTAATTCAACCATCTCACACTGGAGATTCTTCGATGCTTATCTTCTACTTGGAATAGAATAGGGGGTGCTGTCAGGAGCTGATATGTCACGATATCAAAAAAAATCTTAATTTAAGACCACATCTTTGAATGCCATACTCTGCAGATCTCTTGGGGTTTTTGAAGATGCCCTATCTATCTCTTGTATTTAGATAAGCAAATGTTGCTTGTCTCTTAACAACTTGATTACTGAGTAGCTTAGAGAATATCTGTGATAGACTGTCATAGTAGCTAACAAGGTGACATGCATGCATGACTAGGAGTTTGTTTTTCTTAACTATCCTAAACAGTTTAAGACGGTTGGTATCAAGAGGCCAGAGCTTCACATTTCATTTTTAAGTATCTCTAGGTACGATACCATTAGGAAGCGTTACCTTTAATTTTGTATCAATATACAAAGATCTATTCAAATGTGGCTAAATATACTCTTAATTTTGTATCAATATACAAAGATCAATGCCTATGTGGCCCAATACAATCTTAATATTACGTCCATATACAAGGGTCAATACCATTGTGGCCAACTATAATCTTAATTTTGTATCAATATACAAATATCAATACCGACGTAGTCCAATACAATCTTATTTTTGCACAATAAACAATGGTCAGTACCACTTTAGCCAAATATACTACTAATTTTGTATCAATATACAAAGGTATAAGGGCATATTCAATAATCTGACCCTTCTTCTTGGTCCTTCCTGTGCTGTGTCTATGTCTCAATTTTTCTCACGTCTGTGCATTCCTACATAGGAGATAAAGAAGGATACAGAAAAGGGAAAGAAGGAATACCCTGGGTCTAACTTCCAAAACCCATTAAACAGGACCATTTAACAACTTGTAATCTCTTCCCCTAAATAACAGAGTTTTCAGTTGTCCTTCAAATAACCAAAAAAGGGGGGGGGGCGGAGAAACACCCTCCCCACCCTCTGGGTATGGGACATAACTCTCTTAAAATGACTTCCTGCTGATTTGGGTTGTAGTAAACCTGTTTGGGGCCCGAACCAAAATGGAAAAATGGTTAAAAATGTTAGTACAATCCTTTTATGTTCAGTCCTTCTGTTCTCAGCTGTTTAGATGTCCTAAGGAGTTTGTAGGCAGAAGCTGAACTTCTAGGCTTTACTGAGGTTCTGGCTGGGGCATTGTGTAGAGCTGAACGGTCTTAGCGATATTGAGTTGTTGTGGTTGTAGGCTTTTGATGGAGACAGCTATTGAGGGAGTCTGTCAGGCTGAATCATCTGGGTCACTCGTCTTCTTTTGGTGTCTGATTCTGTTTTCTGCTGAGGTTTCCGTTGTCCAGTTGTCCCTGGGTTCCTTGAATGGATGCTTTGATTCTCCTGGAAAGATAAGAACAGAGCCCTGCCCTAATCCTCACTCAGGGACAATCACCCTCTTTTTTTTGGGGGGGGTAGGTAATATTTCTCCTGAAGCAAATTTGGTTTTTTGACAATATATAAAGTGTTATCTTTCAATCTGGTTTAAAGAAGAAATTATTTTGTTATTTTGGAGCTAAACCAGCTTTAGTGTATATATTTTGAGATCTCGAAGGACAATTTGTTTGTATTGAGTGGGCCTTTTGTAAGTAGGTTTTAAACTTAGGTCCTTCCAAATCCTATGTGTGTGTCTCTGCATTCTAATTATTGGGATCAGAGACCTGTGGTTCCCATCTGATGGGATTAAAGATGTGTTCCACCACTCCTGGATCGAAGTTTTTCTCTATTTAGAGTTTGTTTTGTATCAGGCTGACGAGCTCTGAGATCTGCCTGTTGATGTCTCTAGTGTGTTGGGGTTAAGGGTGTACTCTTCTTGAATGATGGGATTAAGGGTGTGTACCCTCACCACCCTGCTCCGTGTAACTCTAGAATTTATAAGTCCACTAACTCTATGGTGCTCCTCCCGTCTCTGTTGAAGTTAAAGGCATGGGTTAACACCACATTTCTCCTGTATTTTACCTTAGCTCTACGTTTTTTCGATACTTGGAGGTTTATAAAACCAGGTTGAACAGCTGTATCCTTTATTTTATTTACAGTGTTTTAACACTGTTACCTGCTTTTTTTTAATTAATAAATTTATTTGTTTGTTGCTACAGGTTACATCCTTAACATATTGTCCTCTTTTCCCGCTTCCCAGCCCCACCCTCCCATGCTCTACCCCCTGACCCTTACGTCTTGATCCTCTGGGGTGGAGTGTCCCTGCATAACAGTCTCTCACCACAGATCAGGAGTCATATGAGGGCCAAGAGCCTCTTCATACACCGGGGCCCTACGAGGCAGTACTGCCAGTGAAAGGTGTCTCCTTGCTATGGGGGGAAAACTAAAAAAAAGACCAACAGACACACAAACCCACAAAAACAAAGAACAACAACAACAACAAAAAAAAAAGAGAGGATAAAGAAAAATAAAAAAAAGGAAAAGGAAAAAGAAAAAGAAATGAAAAAAAAAGTTTATGTCTATGTTCCTTTTGGTGTGTTGGTTGTAGTACAGATATCCTGTACGATATAGCTAAAATCCTACTATAAGTGAATAGATGCCATGTGCATCCTTCTGAGTCTGGGTTAGCTCACTCAGGATGAGCTTCTCTAGATCCATCCATTTGGTTGCAAATTGCATGATTTCATTGTTTCTTATAGCTGAGTAATATTCCATTGTATAGATGTACCACAGTTTTTTAATCCATTCTTCAGTTGAGGGACATCTGGGTTGTTTCCAGTTTCTAGCTATTACAAATAAGGTTGCTATGAACATAGATGAGGAGACTTCCCTATGTCTCTGTGAGGTGTCCTTTGGGTGTATACCCAGAAGTGGTATGGCTGGGTCCTGAGGCAAAGTTATTCCAGGGTTTCTAAGATATCTCTAGACAAACCTCCATAGTGGTTGCACAAGCCTGCACTCCCACCAGCAATGAAGGAGGGTTCCCCTTTCTCCACACCCTCGCCAGCATGTGCTGTCATTTGAGTTCTTTAGCCATTCTGACAGGTGTGAGATGGAATCTCAGGGTCGTCTTGAGTTGCATTTCTCTGATGATTAAGGATGTTGAACATTTCTTCAGGTGACTCCCAGCCATTAGGGATTCTTCCTTTGTGAATTCTCTATTTAGCTCCGTCTCCCATTTTTTGATTGGATTATTTGGTTTCTTGGCTTTTAGTTTCTTGAGTTCTTTGTAGATTTTAGATAATAGCCCTCTATCAGATGTGGGGTTGGTGAAGATTTTCTCCCAGTCTGTTGGTTGCCGTTTTGTTCGAATGACTGTGTCTTTTGCCTTACAGAAGCTTTTCAGTTTCACGAGGTCCCATTTATTGATTGTTGATCTCAGGTCCTGAGCTGTTGGTGTTCTGTTCAGGAAGTTGTCACCTGTGCCAATGAGTTCAAGGGTTTCTCCTACTTTTTCTTCTAGTATCTTTAGTGTGGCCGGCCTTATGTTAAGGTCTTTGATCCACTTGGAATTAAGTTTTGTACAAGGTGATAGGTATGGGTCTAATTTCATTCTTTTGCAAGTGGACATCCATTGGACCAGCACCATTTGTTGAAGATGCTGTCCTTCTTCCATTGTCGGTTTTGGCTTCTTTGTCAAAGATTAGTTGGCCATAGGTGTGTGAATCCATGTTTGGGTCTTCAATTCGATTCCATTGATCCACTGGTCTGATTCTATACCAGTACCATGCTGTTTTTATTACTGTTGCTCTGTAGTACAGCTTGAAATCTGGGATGGTGATACCTCCAGATGTTTTTTCATTGAACAGGATTGATTTAGCTATTCTGGGCTTTTTGTTGTTCCATATGAAGTTGAGTATAGCTTTTTACAGGTCTATAAAGAATTGTGTTGGTATTTTGATAGGAATTGCATTGAATCTATATATTGCTTTTGGTAGAATAGCCATTTTCATTATGTTGATCCTACCTATCCATGAGCATGGGAGATCTTTCCATCTTCTAAAGGCCTCTTCCATTTCTTTCTTCAGGGGCTTGAAGTTCTTGTTGTATAGGTCCTTTACTTGCTTGGTTAGAGTTACCCCCAGGTATTTTATATTGTTTGTGGCTATTGTGAAGGGGGGTTGTTTCCCTTATTTCTTTCTCGGTATGCTTCTTTGTTGTATAAAGAAGGGCTTCTGATTTTTTTGAGTTAATTCTGTATCCAGCCACCTTGCTGAAGTTGTTTATCAGCTGTAAGAGTTCTTTGGTGGAGTTTTAGGGGTCGCTTATGTGTGCTAACATATCATCTGCGAATAGGGATAATTTGACTTCTTCATTTCCAATGTTTATCCCTTTGATTTCCTTTAGTTGTCTTATTGCTCTAGCAAGAACTTCAAGTACTATTTTGAAGAGATATGGTGAAAGTGGACATCCTTGTCTTGTCCCTGAGTTTAGAGGAAATGCTTCAAGCTTCTCTCCATTTAATTTGATGTTGGCCACTAGCTTGCTGTATATTGCCTTTATTATTTCTAGGTATGGTCCTTGTATACCCGTTCTCTCCAGAACGTTTAGCATGAAGGGGTGTTGGATTTTGTCAAATGCTTTTTTTGCATCTAGCAAGATTATCATGTGGTTTTTTTCTTTCATCTTGTTTATATGGTGAATTACATTGATAGACTTTCATATATTGAACCATCCCTGCATTCCTAGGATGAAGTCTACTTGATCATGATGTATGATATTTTTGATGTGTTCTTGAATTCGGTTTGCAAGTATTTTATTAAATATCTTTGCATCTATGTTCATGAGGGAGATTGGTCTGAAGTTCTCTTTCTTTGTTGGGTCTTTGAGTGATTTAGGAATCAGAGTGACAGTGGCCTCATAGAATGAGTTTGGCAGTGTTCTTTCTGTTTCTATGTGGTGGAAGAGTTTGAAGAGTAATGGTGTTAGTTCCTCTTTGAAAGTCCGGTAGAATTCCATGCTAAAACCATCTGGCCCTGTGCTTTTTTTGGTTGGGAGATTATTAATGACTGTTTCTATTTCCTTAGGGGTTATTGGGCTGTTTAAGCTGTTAATCTGATTTTGATTTAGTTTTGGTAGGTGGAATTTATCGAGGAAATTGTCCATTTCACTTAGGTTTTCAAATTTGTTGGAGTATAGATTTTTAAAATAGGACCCGAATATTTTCTGGATCTCCTCAATGTCTGTTGCTATTTCTCCCTTTTCATTTCTGATTTTGTTGATTTGGGTTCTTTCTCTTTGCCTTTTAGTTAATTTGGCTATGGGTCTGTCTATTTTGTTGATTTTCTCGAAGAACCAACTCTTGGTTTCATTGATTCTTTGTATAGTTCTTTTTGATTCTAAGTTGTTGATTTCAGCCCTAAATTTGCTGATTTCCTGCCTTCTGCTCCTCTTGGGCGTGTTTGCTTCTTTTTTTTTCCAATTCACCCAGCTTAGCTGTTAATTCACTAATATGAGCTGTCACAATTTTCTTTTTGAATGCACTTAGTGCTATGAACTTTCCTCGTAGCACAGCTTTCATTGTATCCTATAGGTTTGGGTATGTTGTGTCTTCATTGTCGTTGGATTTTAAGAAGTCTTTGATTTCCTTCTTTATTTCTTCCCTGACCCAGTGGTCATCCAGTAAGGAGCTGTTCAATTTCCATGTGTGTGTAGGCTTTCTGTTGATTCTTTTGCTGTTGAAGACCAGCTTTATTCCGTGGTGGTCTGATAAGATACAAGGTGTTATTTCAATATTGTTGTATCTATTGAGACTATCTTTGTGTCCAACTATGTGGTCGATTTTGGAGAAGGTTCTGTGGGGTGCTGAGAAAAAGGTGTATTCCTTTGTGTTTGGGTGAAATGTTCTGTAGATATCTGTTAGGTCCATTTGTTTCATGATCTCTGTTAGACTCAATATTTCTCTGTTTGGCCTCAGTCTTGATGATCTGTCCATTGTTGTGAGTGGGGTGTTGAAGTCTCCCACTACTCAAGTGTTGTGATCGACGTGCGATTTAAGATTTAAAAGTGTTTCTTTTACAAAAGTAGGTGCCTTTGTATTTGGGGCATAGATGTTCATTATTGAGATTTCCTCTTGATGAATATTTCCTTTAATGAGTATATAATGCCCTTCTTTGTCTTTTTTCATTAACTTCAGTTGGAAGTCTGTTGTGTTTGATATTAGGATGGCTACTCCAGCTTGCTTTCTGGGTCCATTTGCTTGGAAAACCTTTTCCCATCCCTTTACTCTGAGGTAGTGTCTATCTTTGGTAGTTAAATGTGTTTCTTGTATGCAGCAAAAGGACGGGTCTTGCTTGCAGATCCACTCTGTAAACCTGTGTCTTTTTATTTGGGAGTTGAGAACATTGATGTTGATGGATATTAGTGACCTGGGGTTGTTGTTTCCCATTAGTTTGGTATAGGTGATGGTCCTGTGCCTCTTTTGGTTTAGTTCCTGAAGGGTTTTCTATTCCCTTTGTTTTCTTGGGTGAATTTTTCTTCTCTGGGATGGAATTTTCCTTCTAGGATTTTCTGTAGGGCTGGGTTTGTGGGGAGATATTGTTTAAATTTGATTTTGTCATGGAATATCTTTTTTTCTCCATCTATGTTGATAGAGAGTTTTGCTGGGTAAAGTAGTCTGGCTGGGCACCTATGATCTCTCAGGACTTGTAGGATATCTGTCCAGGCCCTTCTAGCTTTTAAGGTTTCTGAGGAGAAGTCAGGTGTAATTCTCATGGGTCTGCCATTGTATGTGACTTGACCTTTTTCTCTTACAGCTTTTAATATTCTTTCTTTGTTCTGTACATTTGGTGTTTCAATTATTATATGGCGAGAGGAGTTTCTTTTCTGATCTAATCTGTTTGGTGTTCTGTAGGCCTCTAGGATTTTTATTGGCATCTCTTTTTTCAGGTTTGGGAAGTTTTCTTCTATGATTTTGTTGAAGATATTTCCTGGACCTTGGAGTCAGGAGTCTTCTCTTTCCTCTATGCCTATGATTCTTAGGTTCCATCTTTTCATTGAGTCCTTGATTTCTTGGATGTTGTGGGTGAGAGATTTTTTAGCCTTCTCATTTTCTTTGGATGTTGTACTGATTTCTTCCATCGAATCTTCCATGCCTGAGATCCTGTCTTCCATCTCTTGCATCCTATTGTTGATACTCACATCCGTAGTTCCTGTTCTCTTCCCTTGGTTCTCCACTTCCTCTTTTAACTATGACTGTGTTTTCTTTATTGTTTCTATTTCTACTTTCATGTCTTGTATGGTATTGTTCGTTTTGTACATTTCCTTCTCCAGCTTGCTTGTTTTTGTCTGAAAATCTTTCATTGCTTTGTCCTTTTCCTGTTCAAGCTCTGTCACCTTGGCTTGGAGTTCTTTAATGGTGTTGTTCATTGTTTTGGCTTGTAAAATTGTGGCTTCTTTGAATTCCTTCATAGATTTAAGTTCTTCTTGAAGGGACTCTATAACTTTCCATAATGCAGAATTGTCATCATTTTCATGTGTTACTGTTGGTGTGAGGTCATCCGAATTGGATGAGGTAGGATAATTCTGCTTTGTTGGAGTCATATTTCCTTGATTTCTATTTTTTCTTGGACCTTTGGCCATGTGGGTGTGTTTAGCTGTCTGTTCTTGAGGTTTTCTGTGCTTGGATCCACAGGGGATGCTTTGGTGAAGGAGTCGAATTGCTTGGCTGTCTGTTGTTGCTTACAGGGGGGATCTCAGGGTCACCGTGGTTTTAATAGCCTGAATCGTTGTGAGCTGTTGCAGCCTATTCCCAGGTAGTGAGTAATGGTCCGGGATTGTTTCACTGCTCCCAGTTCAGACTTCTCTGTGTTGCACACTGAGTGATCAGCCTGTAATGGTTCTGATGGTATGTACCTGTTTGCCCAGGCACAGATTTTGTGGGCTTTGTTTGTCATCACGGAGGCTGACAGGGCCCGGCTCCACACCTAATGTGTCTGGGTTTACCAGAATACAGCTATGGTCCCCTGGCTTCTGGTTACCCACTAGGCTTCTCTGCCACAGGCCTGGCCGCTTCCCTCTCTATCTGCTCCCCTGTGGGTGGGCAGAACTTCGACCCCTCCCGCCGTCTGAGCCGGCCTCCCGCCCTAGCTGCTTTGCCGTGGGTGCGTGTGGCTTCGGCCCCTCCCACCAACTGAGCCGGCGTCACTCCCTAGCTGCTTTGCCATTGGTGTGCCAGGCTCCAGCCCCGCCCGCCTGCAACTGCTTCCCACCCCGACTGCTCTGTCGCCGGCCTCCCGCTCCAGCTTGCGCGGCTGCCGATCACCCACTGAGCGCCCTGTTTCTTCCTTGTTAAGACTTCAACTATCCTGCAAAGTTTTCTAAGTAGTTATAAGGTCCTCCTGAGGTGTGGGAAGCCCAGTAGGCTAGTGGGCGATCGCCATGTGGTCTTTGATTCTGCCTGCTGTGTGTTGGGATCGATCTTACCAGGTGCCTCTCCAAATGGGAGTTCCCGAATCCCGGATTTAGTGGCTTCCGTGTCTGTGAGAGATGGGGGGAGAGCCTTTCCCTGGGACTTTTAACAGTCCCTTGGGAGCTGTGAGTGTTCCCGGAGGGGCCAGACCCTCCGGTTTTTGCACAGTGTCTAACGACTCTGTGTTTTCTATGGCTCTTCTCTCCCACATTCAAAATGCGTCCATGCAGTTCGCTGCCATCTTGGCCCCCCATGTGTCATGACTTCTGTCACGATGTACTCTTTGCTTTGGGAGACAGCGCTAATATAAATGGTTGTGGGTGAAAGACAAAAGGTTCTTGAAACTCTCCTCAGTGATCAGTCCCTCTCTGATGTCCAGTGCTTCTCATTGATCTATACTTGGAGATTTCTTATTTCTTCACCGTGTTACACTTTGCTATTCTTTACCCTCATTAAGCTGTGAGGAATTTGAAAAAAAAATTTGCAGGGCTGTGGTGGACACAATTCTGCAGCATAGCAGCAAGGCCTGAGCCCTAGCACAGAGTAGGCCCCCAAAGATATTTGCATTTATCACACTAATTTCCTTCCTAGATCCATGTTTGTCTTGTGATTCAGGACAATTTCTACTATGCAAAGAACATCTGCTTACAAATAGTGAAACTGTCAACAGGATTCACCATCAGCTCAGAGTCTTGGTCACAATGACTGATTTTGCTCCTGTCTTAATGGCACATTATCTTGAACTGCAAGACCACTAACCCCTAACCCCTTCCTTTTGTGGAATGTGCAGAACCTGTCACATATCTGTAGGAATCATTACAGTATACTTTCTTAAATTGGACAAGTTAACCTCTCTACGTCTAGGTTTTTGTGTTTAATTAAAGATTATTATTTTGTATATATGATTGTTCTGCCTGCATATATGTTTGTCCACTACAAGAAGAGGGCACTAAAGCCCCTGGAACTGGAGTCAGAGAGGCCTATGAGCTGCCATGTGGGTGCTGGAAATGGAGCCTGATGTTTCTGGAAGAGCAGCTAGTGCTCTTTACAAACAAAGCCACCTCTCCAGCTCCTGCACCTAGTGATGAGTTCACTTGCTGGACTTATCACTGTGTCGTTTCCATGATTTAGTTGCAGTGAGGGTAAAACTCGGGGAAAATCGGAATGACAGAATTTGTCTGAGAAGGGTAGAACAATTGTTTTGTATCAAATTGACTTTTAAAAGGAAACAGGTTGACTGCCCTCCAAGAAGTAAATGAGTAAACTTCCTTTGTTTTACAAAGACTTTGGGATTGAAATAGATGCTTGACTGGTAGCATCACAGGCCAACACATGAGAATTGAATTTGGGTGGCTAAGAAGATGGCCACCACAGGTTCAGGGCAATCTTATACACAGTGACATTCCTTGAGGCCATGCTCTGAAACAAATGAAGGTCAAAGACCTTAATGAAGCTGACACTGCAGATGTGAGGCTTGTGGGTTTCACTTCCAGTTTTACATGTCAGAGATCAGTGGCATCCAACACTGTAGGCACCATCTATCACCCATGGGAAACAGGTCTGAGAAAGACAACGTGGGAAAGGAAGAGGCACCCAAAGCTATCTTAATTGCCCTCTGCTTTCAGAATTTCTTGTCACACCTGTCACCTTTCTCTACTAAAACTATTTTGGCATCAATTTGCCCCAAGCTACTGGTTTCTACTTTCAATTTCTATATCTAGTTGAAAGATACAGATGGCAGACAGGAAAGTGGTTTTATGGATTTGGAGTCTTGCAAGACTTAGCAGATACTTTCCGCGAGAGCATGGATATAGCTCGATTCTGATGTCTGTGGCCTGATAGTTCACAGTTCTCTATAGACGTAACACACATTTTACTGGAGGCAATTTAGAGGGCTGCATTATCACGAAATTTTTGTTAAAGTTTCACTCTTGCATTGAAGAAGGAAGAAAAGAAAAAATACCTGCTGGCATTTGAGAACAGTCATATTCTGAAATATGACACTGAAAATACTCGAGTACTTTATAATATTGCCTCATGCACTTGGGATAGGGTAGAGAGGACAGAGGAGATTCTGTCATGGTATAGGCTTCACTCTTCAGAGCAAGAACACAGTGCAGAGCCAGGCATATAGTTTAAGGAGAACCAAACAGTACATACCCATGCAGCACAAGTCTGGAGACTGGCCATTGCTTTGAAATAGCTACTCCAAATTGATTGTACACCTCTAAGCTTTCCTGACTTCATTTCGTTGTTGGCCTCAAATCCTCACACACATCTAATTTTTAGTTTTGCCTGGAATTAATCACAGACACTGTGGAAAAGCTTAATCTGCTAGATGCTGCTGCTGTTGCAGTGCAATGAGAGCACTGGATTAAAAATCAACAAATGTGATTTCCTTGCTCTGTTGCTGTGGCCTATGCTGGAGCAATTCCAGGTGTCTCTAGGCCTGAGTTCTGTCATCTAACACATGAGAGCGTGAGACTGTCTTATCTCTAAGATCTCTTCTAGCTTTGTAATTTTCAAAAGTGCAAAATCTCTTCTATGGCATGTGGTGCTGGGGAAAAAGGTAGAAAATATTAGAGTATTCAGGTTGGATGACCCCTGCAAATTTTTTTTTAAATTTTGAATATAATAATAATTATTTAAACAATCTTATTCAAACCCTTATATGTTTGTGATAGAAATGTATAAATATAGATAAGCAAAAATAATACAAAGTATGTAAAAATTTATCATTCTTAGGTAACTACTCAAAACCTTGAGATATACATACATGCATACATACAAACATACATACATACATACATACATACATACATACATACATACATACGTGTGTGTATGGCTCCTTTTAATGAAAATACATATGCACACACCTTCACACTTATGAGTGTTCAATCAAATATTTAGTTCAAATGACATCTTGAAGTTACAAGATTAAGAAAGTTAAGTATATAGGTTAAGAAGTTACGAGATAGACTGTCAACTTATCTGCTTCCAAGTTTTGTCCTTTTTGGACAGAAGTCTGTCTACAGTTGAAGCAAGGGGTTTTTCTTGCTAAGAGAAAGGCTTACCACCAATTCAATCATCTCCCACTGCAGATTCTTCGATGCTCATCTTCTACTTGGAGTAGAATAGGGGGTGCTGTCAGGAGCTGACATGTCTCGATATCAAAAAATCTTAAGTTAAGAAAACATCTTTGAATGCCATATTCTGCAGATCTCTTGAGGTTTTTGAAGATACCCTATCTATCTCTTATATTTAGATAAGCAAGTATTGCTTGTCTCTTAGCAACTTGATTTCTGAGTAGCTTAGAAAATAACTGTGATAGACTGTCATAGTAACTAACAAAATGACACGTTTTCATGAGTATTAGTTTCCGTTTCTTAATTATCCTAAAATTAAGAAATGGTTTTATGTGTTGGTCACAGCAACATCCCACTTCTTGGTACTTAAATCTGACATAGCTGTATGATGTGGCCATAAATAAATGTCATTTCTTAGTTTTGGAAGCTGCAGGCGCTGCACTTCCTATATAATCAGATATATTTATCCCTCTCAGGTCTCTGAAGTGGTTGAAGAATAGATAGCTAGAGTCTCATAGTTAAATTTTGAGTTGTTTAGGAATCAAGAGGGTGTTCTGGATCTAAGAAGATATTTTTAAAATTGTGAGGCAAGTTAGTATGAAAGCTGAGTTAGATATAGAACTTTAAACTCATGGAGATGGTTAGATAATAGAATGTTAAAGTCAGGTGCCAATCACATATGGACTGGACATTGGGAATGTATGCTAAGCCATATAACTCTTATAATTGTGGCCTATTTATTTCTGTTGTTTTGTATTGTATTAATAGTTATAAGAAAAAGAACCATTTTTTGGACTGAAAGGGAGAGCTGTTGGGGGGAAAAAGAAATACCTTAAACTAAAAAAAAAAAAAAGAAGGGAAGAGGATGGGGGGTTGAGGGGGAGGAGGGTGGAAGGGTGGGACTGGAGGGGGGAGTAGGGAGGGGATTGTGATTGAGATGTAACTTGAAGAAATAAAAAATAAATTATTAAAAAAAAAGAAGGTACGAGTTTAAGAAACTTAACTGCCAAGTGTTCAGGATGTTTGGAGAAAAATCCAGAACAGGCCTTTGCTTTTTCTTCTGAGTTATGTGTCAGTCTTTCAGAGTTTGCCTCAGATGGACCTTGATTGGTCTGTCTATTTACTTTTCTACGATTTTTTCTCATATTTATTGGTTCCATTGTTTTCTCTCCTACAAAAGGTGATATCTGTATATTTGGTCTTGGATTTCTTCAGAAGGAATTGTTGTTTGTTCAGAATTAAATACTTATGAGCAAACAAATCTTTGTTTAGAAGTTGGTGCTTTGTACAGCATAAATTCAATTCCTTATTGGTGAACAGATTCGCTGTCTCTGCTTTGTACTTAAAAATAGAGATAAATAGTACCAGTGGAGCAGGGCAATTGCTATAATAATAAGAATGACAATATAAAAGACAAAAGGCCCTAAAAATTCTTGCAGGAAAGGATAGAAGACAAAACACGGTGGGGGGTAGTGAGCTGTTTTGACCTGCTTTAAACATAGATACAGAAGTGTTAGCTTCCTATATATCCTCTCCCACTAATGTACTTGAACATTGTGATTATACTTTACCATTTGAAATTCACTCCTTCATACAAGTCCCTCATAAACATCTTTATTTTAAAATAAATATACATAGATAATATTTTAACAGTCAAATACTGCTGCATCAAATACGTGTAAGTTACCTATGCTGCCTCTGTTTTTAAATTGTATCTTGTTTATGGTTTTTCCTGGTATAACAAATATTAATGTAATTATATAATTATTGTACACAGTATCATAATTTTGTATAATTAATTGTATTTTATGTTTTGTTTAGAACTTCTACATTCATGATAGGTATGTAGTAAATGCATGGTCACAGCCATAGATGATATTACCAACAATTAATGACAGCATGGCTGAGCCTCAACACAGTGCTCCTGTGACCACAGTTAACTGGTAGGACATGACAAAGAAACTGAAGTCTAAGCCACTGTTTCCAAAGTTCCTCCTACCAGCAGAGGCAGGAATAGAGAGGTGTGATTACTACAACTCACTTCATATTGATAGGCATAGAAGATTATTTTGCAATACAGTTGGATGAATTCTACTGAACTCACAATTTGCAAAACTAGATGACACAAGTAGTTGTTGTGGACTGTAAGTTTATGCTTTCCTCAATATCTCTATGTTGACTTAATCGCCTATGTATCAATATTTGGAGATTTGGCCTATATGGGGGGCCCTTAAGGCTAATTGAGGTCATAGGGATTGATCCCATTTAAAGACAGCTTGTATTTCCTTAAAAGAAAGACAGTAGAGAGGGGGAGTTAAGACTTACAATGAGAGGATACAGCAATAAGCCATCCCTCTACAAGGCAGGAAGAGAGTTCTCATTGGGATCTAAACTGGAAAGCTCCCTGATGTTTTTGAAGGGGGATTCTAGCACACTGACCTGTGAGAAAATGAACTCCTTTTGCTTAAGGCACCAAGTTTATGCTTTTATTTATGGCCACATCATACAGCTAGGTCAGATTTAAGTACTAAGAAGTGGGATGTTGCTGTGACCAACACATAAAACCATCAACATGGTTTTAGAACTGGGTGTGGAGTTTAAAAAAAGAGTTTTGATGCCCATCCTAGAAAAGGCATAGATTGTAATAGCAAACTGTTGGTTGAATATAAACTATAGAGATGATTCCAGTGAGGGCTCAGGCAGAAGAAAAAATAAGAGCTAGAGAGAAAAACTTCTATGTTCTCAGGGAGGGCACTGATAGAGTATGGACACAGAAAGCCACTAGTGAAGATAAGAATGGAAAGAGGAGCTAGTCATTGGAAACCTGAGGAGAGTGGTCCTTATTTTAAGAAGGTAAATAGCTGTGGTGGTTTGAATAGGAATGGCCCCACAGACTCATGTGCTTGAATTCATGGACCATATAGCAAATGGCACTATTAGGAGGTGTGGCCTTGTTGGAGGAAGTGCATCACTGTGGAGGTGGACTTTGAAGTCTCATTTGCTCAAGCTATGCCTAGGGTGGCACACAGTTGTTTCTGCTGCCTGTGGATAAAGATGTAGAACTCTTACCTTCTTCCCCAGCACTATATCTGCCTGCATGCTGCCATGGCAATAATGAACCAAACCTCTGAAACTGTAAACCAGTCCTAGTAAATATTTTTCTTTATAAGAGTTTCTTTGGTCATGGTGTCTCTTCACAGCAATAGAAACTCTAAACAAGACAAGACCATTGCTTAGTTTCATTCTAGTGTGCCAGGTAGAGTTTAACAGAGGCTATGATCTTAATACTTGCAGTAAAATGCAAAAGGGATGGGCTGGAGAGATGGCTAAGTGGTTAAGAGCACTGGCTGGTCTTCCTAAGGACCCAGGTTCAAATCCCAGCACCATATGGCAAGTTCACAGCAGTCTGTAATGGCTGGGCGTGATGGCACATGCCTTTAATCCCAGCACTCGGGAGGCAGAGAAACCCTGTCTTGAAAAAAAAACCAAAACCAAAACCAACCAACTAACCAAACAAACAAGAATACAAAAGGGAGAAATGAGCTGATAAAAGAATCACCAAGAAAGAACCAGAGGGGTCTGGAGAGATGGCTCAGTAGTTAAGAGCACAAGAGGACCCAGATTCAACCTCAGGAGATCCAATGTCCTCTTCTGGCCTCCATAGGCACTGGGCACAGTGGTGGTACACAGGCATACATGCAGGTAAAACACTCATGCACATAAAATAACAAAATAATTTCTTTTTAGAAAGAAAGGACTAGAACTTGGAGAATTTTGAATTTTGATTGTGTTTTGGTTTTCCTGTCTGGTGAAGTGTGGTGGGATACGTCCATGCTGGGAGGCAACGTCAGGCTGCAGCTCTCAGTCAACCACAGAAGCACAAGGTCATACAACTGATTGATGGTCTGCAGTGCCCTGTGTTGCTAAGCTGTGATGCATACAGGCGAGGTATACTTAATGCGTTTTTGATTTGTGATCATTTCAAGTTTATGGTGAGTTTGTTGAGACACAATACCACTGTTAACCAAGGGGCACCCATGTACACCTCTTGTTGGGTCTGTTTTCTGGAGAACCATTGTCAGATATCGGATGGATGGCATCAAACCATCCCTGGCTTCCTATTTTGACCTTGCAAAAGCAAATAATTACTGTGGCTTCAAGGCCCTAAGTGATTTTCCTCCAATATTATCCTCTTCTAGGTAAGATCTCTACATTCTCAGCCTCCAGTGACAGAACTCAGGGCCTCATGTAAGTCAGGTAAGCACTCCCCACCTCTGAGCTCATCATATTTCTCATCTCCCTTTGCATACTCCTTACTATGCCTCCATATAACTCTGTTTCAGTCACATTGACCTTCTAGAACAGCTACTTTAATGTTGTTGCCCTAGTGACTTCTGGTTGGGATGTTAAGTCAGCAGACGGCCATGAGAAATGGATTGTGTTTCCTTCATGTCTTTAAATACCTATCATTTCTTCTCAGTGAACCCTTTTTAATTCTATTTTTAAGAGTCAGGCCAGGTGTTATAGTGATGTCTTTAATTCAAGTAAATATTCAGGAGGAAGAGGCAGGAGGACTGAGACAAGTTGAGACTAACCTGGGATACATAGTGAGTTCCTAGACTACATAATGAAACTGTGTCACAATCAACATCCTACCCTTGCTGCAAATCAAAACAAAAACAAGAGAAAAACCAAACCAACCCAAAATTCAGTGTCCTTTTCTAACTTTTCCTATTTTACCATCGTAATCATAATCCATTAAACTATATATTTTAATTTCTTTTTTTCTCCTTTTTTTGGTTTCTCAAGACATGGTTTCTTTGTGTTTCCATGGCTATCTTGGAACTTACTCTGTAGATCAGGATAGCCTTGAATTCACAGAGATCCACTTGTCTCTGCTTCCTGAATGCTGGGATTAAATGCATATGCCACTACACCCAGCCATTGCAGACAGTTTCAAACTACCATGTGGGTGCTAGGATATGAATGTGGGTCATTTGGAAGAACAGCCAGTGCTGTTAACTGCTAAGCCATCTCTCCAGTGCCATATATTTTAATTTTATCTTGCTTAACATTTCTACTCTGAAGTGACAGCTTCATGTAGATTATAATTCTCGTGTTTAGGTTGACGCTACTTTCCTAACACCTGGAATAGTGCCATGGATACACAGGTGATTTCATAAAGAGTGCCAAACAAAACAGTGATGGGAGGTGCTGGAACACTTTTGAGGTTTCTTGATTTATTTTCAAACTAAATATTCAACTTGAACAATTATTTTTGTTTTGCTTTCACATCTTATATATTATCAATCAACTTGACATTAGTATACATTTCATATTAAATGTTCACCTTAAGTGATCATTTTCCTTCTATGAATCTACAAATAGACAAAGCTGATCTTGAATTTGAGATCCTCTTATCTCAGATTCTGAAGCCTGAGGTTACAGAAATGTCCTTCCATGGTTGTCAAAGGTACTGTGGTTAAATTAATGCAGCTTTTTTATAATCAATTGTATGTTAGAGTTAAGAAAGTGATGAGCTTTTGTGTAAGAATTCTGATTGTGGTAACAGTCACACACACCTGAGAAATCTGAAGGATCTGAGCTGTTTTTCACTTACTCACAAGCTAGGATATGGGGCTTCTCACAGGTTCATGGATGTTTGCTAAGGATGTGAGAATCTTGCCTAGATACAAGAACTTCAATCTTATGACACAGTAGGTAGCACAGAAGTTAATGTATTTGCCTCAGTTATATTTGCCTCCAAGTCCCACAGGGATGATGTAGATGGATGTGGATTTTTATATCAACAGTAAGTTGGATTTTAAAAGTGTATTAGTTACCTTTCTGTTGATGTAATAAAACACCATGACCAAGGCCATTTATAGAATGAAAGGTTTATTTAGGCTTATAATTCCTATCTGTCACCATGATGTTAGGGAATCATGGTAGCAGGTAGGCATGGTGGCTGGAGTAGTAAGCTGAGAGCTCACATCTTAAAAGTGTAAGCAAGAAGTAGAGAGAGTAAACTCCAGATGCTGGGAAACTTTTAAACTCAAAGTCAGCCTCAAGGGATGCAATTCTTCCAGGGTGGCCACATCTCCTAAGACTCTCCAAACATCATTAGTAGTTGGGGGCCAAGTATTCAAATACCTGAGGATTGGGGGAGGGGGGTGGCATCTCATTTAAACCACCACAAATAAGAGCCTTAGATGTAGGAATTTTGAAACTTTTATAACATGCACCAAATACAGGTGTTTCATTCTGTGTTCCTATTTTCTGTACACACATGTGTAAGAGTTTAGCCTAGGACAAATCCCTCAGTGCTTTTTCTCATGAAAACACAGGGTGGAAGCTCAGAATGTGTCAGCCCAAATATGCCATCTGGCATGATGATTATTTGAGCTGAAGGAAATTAGAAAAATCACAATGATTTTTCTATTCATCAAACACAAGATCATGAAATGCCCTTAGGAAGATGCCTAGACTCCATATTTCTACATCAGAGGAGAGACAAGATGGTACTAAAGAAGAAACAAGTCCTCCTTCCCAGTCTATCTGTCAGCAGTTCCTTGTGTATTTGCATTCCTACAATTGGCTATCCCTAGAAGGTTGCCTTTGTTCACTTGTGTTGCTATAATAAATTACTGGAGACTGGGTTATTTATAGAGAATGGAAGTCTGTGAGTACAGGTGTGGAAGATGAAAGTCTAAGATAAGGCAGTGGCCATTCTGGAGTCTATTGAGGGTAGCTCTGAGCTCCCTCAATGTGTCTTGAACAGGATATCATTGGAGGGGAGGGACCTTGTCATTTCACATGGTGGAAGGCAAAAGAAACACAGATCCTCTCTCAAACCATTTCACAGAGCATCTGTCCATATCCGCAGGTAGGATTCCACATAACCTAGTCACTGAACCTGAGGAGTAAGTTAAGATGTTTAGAGGAGAGGACATCAAGCCATATCAAAGTCACCTTTTCTCAGGTTATCATTTCTTTTCAACATTTATAACTGATTCGAAATCTTCCACCTGAAGATGTTTTTTGGAACTCTTCTTTTTTTTGGTGATATCCCTTTTAGCATCACTTAAGTTCACAAGCCTTTTCTCTTGTTAAACTATGTGCTATTTTACTTTGTAGACTCAGCAAGATACTCTAAATGGATAGAGAGAATTTTTTCTATTCTGCAAAAGATATGACATAGGCAGAAAGAATTGTCTCCTAACAAAATGTTTATTTATTTTATTACTTTTTGCTTTTTATTTTTTTATGTTTATTTATTACTTCAGGTTACATCTCCATCACAGTGCCTTCTTTCCACCCCTCCCTGTCCCACCCTCCCTCCGTCTACCCTGTCTCCCTTCCATTCCACTCCTCTGGCATGGAGTGTCCCTACATATCAGTCCCCTGCTCCAGTTCAGCAGTCATATGAGGGCCAAGATCCTCCTCATACACTGGGTGCCTACAAGGCAGTACCACTAGGGCAAAGTGTCTTATTGACAGGTAACAAAGTCCATGTTCCTGTTTCTTTGAGGCATTGGTTGTAGCATAGTTATCCTGTACTATATAGCTAAAATCCTATTATAAGTGAATAGATGCCATGTGCATCCTTCTGAGCCTGGGTTAGATCACTCAGGATGAGCATCTCTAGTTCCATCCATTTGGCTGCAAATTGCATGATTTCGTTGTTTCTGATGACTGAGTAGTATTCCATTGTATAGATGTACCACAGTTTTGTTTTGTTTTAAATCCATTCCTCGGTTGAGGGACATCTGGGTTGTTTTATTGGTTCTTTGTGAATTTCACATCATGTACCCCAATCCAGCTTATATCTACCCTCTGACCTTGCAACCTTCCACCCAGAAGACAATAAAAAATAAAAGTAAAAAACTCAAAATGAAAAACAACAATAACAACAACAAAATCTCATCATGGAAGCTGTAGTTTGTCACAGTGTGTCCCACAGTGTGGGGACTTTCTGCTGATAAGGTAGAAGTCTGGCATCTCCATAAAGCCCCCTGAGCTCCGTGTCAAATTTCTGGACTCACATTTTTCAGTGGAAAGTCCTTCCTCACTCTGATCTGAGGAAACCTCAGCTCCTCTAAGGTGTGTCACACAGTCCCACTCTGATAAGAAATCCACCCAGGTAACACCTGGAGATTACTATAAGTACATCCCCATGCTAATGAGGTCTGTCAGTGCCTTGGCTTTCAGCCAATGACATTTTTCTATACTTCTAGCCTTCCTGGATTTTTCCTCTACGCCCACTGCCTGGGTTAATTAGGCATTATCTTTTCTTTCTTCTGATAAGGCAATACCCAGTGAGTCAAACACATTCACCTTCAAAACCCTTCCCCACTTCCCAAAATGATATAATGCCCCTGATTTGCGAAATAAAACCCTTCTATTTCTCCATGCATCCAACATGGCTGTCTGAGTCTTACTGTTTATTTCGGGCCCAGGCAGGAAGCAATCTTCTTCCCATGAAGAGTTTGCTGCCACTGCTGGCTGGCCAGGCTCTCAAAGGCCCCAGGCTTCTGCCTGGCAGCTGCCGCCTAACTAGGTCTCCTACTGCAGGCACAGGGCTAGGCCTGTTCGGGCTGCATGTTCCTGCCAAGACAGGCATTGAGTTTCTGTTGCCTCACCTGCACCACCCACCCAAACAACTGGCCTAGGAGCCCTAGGTGCCCTGGAGCTGCCCAGCCTGGTGATGCCAGTTCTGTTACACTTAATAATGAAAATAAACTTTTGCCCTACAGTCTGGGCTAGGCACCCTTTTCTCCCTAGACCCTCTGGCAGAAGAGCATGTGTTTCTAGTTCGATATCGGAGCAGGCTGGAAATTTCCCACTGGAAGCCACACCACAGTATGCCCATTTTGTCCACACATCTTTATTTGCAAATATTCACTGTAATGAGTCGTTGGTCTGCTTCAAGGCCCCTGGCTTCTGCTACTCTATCAATACTGGAACCTCACTGGGACTCCTCTCAGATATCCTGTTGTTGCCCTGTGTCAAGGAGATCCTGGAGCTTTGGATCTGTAGGACCAGCCCCTTCACACACTCCAGCAGTTCATAGATGGGGTAGAAGTTGGGGTGTGCCAACTCAAAGCCCTGGATCTGGGCCTATATGGTAGCTAAGTTGGCCAGCCTGAACTCTCTCACTCCCACACCACTAGGGTGATCTCTTCAGCACTATGCCAGATAGCTCGTCCAATTTTGTACCTGGCAGGGGCAGGACCAGCTCTCCTGCTCTTACACACTTGGTACCAGTGCAGCTGTGCCTTCTCTATCAGGCAGTTCTACTATGCTGCCTAGGTGCTAAGAAGGGCCCACTCTCCTGAGTGCTGCAACTGGCTAGGGGTACTCTCCTGCTCTAATGGCTGTGGGTCAGCTCTCTTGCTCCAAGTGATGAGGGGCGAGGCAGGGAGGACATCTCTCTTGTGTGCCCATGCCACCTCAAGGCAGACGAATGGTGGGGCCAGCTCTCCTATGCTCACACCTTCAGGGATAGCTCATCCATGGCTCCACCACCAAGGACAGCTCTGCTGTGTTACCCAGGCATGGTGCAGGGTCTGCTCTCCTGGGTGCTGAAGCCATTGAGGGGTGGGGCCATCCTTTATACATCAACAAGGTCTCAGACAGCAGCCCTGACCAGGGACTTCTGCATAGCCTTTGGTGGTAACATGAGCCATAGGCACAAAATGCTGCAGCATGGTCATGGGACCCTGACATGACCCTCAGTAACACCATGGGCTGGGTCTTCACTATGGCCTCAGGTGGCAGGCCAGGCTGCTCACATGAAGCTATTTCTCTCCACCCTAGCCTCTCCTATTCTGCCTGTCTTCACAGTGCCCAAACTGTTCTGCTTCTCTTTCTCTTCACCATATACTTGCACATTGTAGTGGATATGGCTGCAGGCAGTCATGTGGTGGGTAAGCCTCTGGTTGTCTTCTGTGTGCCTGCACTGCATGGCGGTGGGCTAGCCTCCCTTACTTTTTATGCTAGATTCAAAGTTGCATAAACCCAGGCATTTAAGTCTTAAAAATTATCAAAGTACCCAAATCTAATTAAAGTTGCACTTAAAGATGAAATATACTGTAAGAAATGAATCGTTGGCATTCCAGCCAGGAACAGGAAGAAGGAGGACACACACCATGGGTTAGAAAAAAGAACCCATTTCACATGGCCAGGAACATTGGCTAGCATGGAGAATGGCAGTCCAAGGGGACGAGCACACACTACAACCCAACATGATGAGATGGAGGCACAGTCAGCAGAATCCCCAGAAGCTTGTGGGCTGGCTAGCCTGGCAAGCATGGGAGGAACAAGAGACCCTGTCTCAGACAAGATGGAAGCCTCTTGCTCTCCTGGCTGCTGACGCCAGGCTCACAGAGTGTCCTCTACTATGTTGAGCAGTGTCTTCAGAGGCCCATGAAAGAGAGGTAGAAGCAGGGCTCTGCCTTGAGGGGTTTATTCTGGCCTAGTTTTTCAAGGATCCCAGAAGTGCCAGTCACGTCCTGCTGTGGAATAGCCTTCCCTCTTCCATGCTTCTGAAGAAGATAGAACCCAGAAGTCTGTGTGGTAAGAGGCTATCAGATCCCTCGTCCTTACACACCAGAGGGCCAGAGAGTAGACAGCAAGACCACCATACCAAGTGAAACTGGAGACTCTGCCCGCCCAGCACACAGAGTCTTGACACCAACACTGCAGACAGCTATGTTTGTCCCCATGTCCATCTCCTGGTGTCTGGAATGATGACAGTGATGAGAATTTTTCTACTGAATATGTTGATAACATGTCTACCTCCCCCAAAACTGTGAAATAAACCTTATAGATAAAAAGTAAAATAAAAATATAAGCAAGGAGGGCATGGAACACTTTAAACCCAATACTCACAAGGCAGAGGAGGCCTGTGTGGTAAACTGTCTGAATACATGAGACATTGCCTCAAGAGGGAAGAAAGAAAGAAAACACAGACAACAGGAGCTAGAGGACAAGCTCAGTGTCACAACATGCCACCCCTAAAAATTAAAGAAAACAGCAAGCATGCTGAGTGGGGGCTTGGCCCTGAGCACTGCTCAGAAGCTTGATAAATAATGTGCTCCTTAAAACTTAGAAGGACAGCTAATCACCCTATTATATGGCACACCACTTCTGCATGTGCACCCAAAACATCTGGGAACAGACAAAACAGAAATCCCAATAGGGCACACTCACACCCACAACAACTTTACTTCATAGTCAACACACAGGGTCTACCTACCTCCCCATCACCAGACAAGTAGACAGGCAGAGCGCGGCAAATCCACATGAGGAACAGTACCCAACCTCTTAAAAAGAAAGAAGAACACCGAGGATACAGTATAGCTGGTAGTGTCTTTGCCTGTGGGAACAGGGTCCAGGAACAGAGTCGTGTGAGGAGAATTCTGAGTGCTGTGAGAACACGCCAAGAAATCAAGACAAGAATCTTGTGACCTCAGTTTCTTCAAAACATAGAACTGTTCTTGGACTGTGTTTTTTTTTTTTTTTTTTTTTTTCCGTGTTTGGCTTGTCTTTGTGACTGTACACAGCTTGAACTCATGAGAACTTTACTTATGTGACCTAGCTTAACACTCAGTGTGAATTGTCGGAGGCTCTGAATAAAGCTGGCTATTGCACAGCTACTTAATCGGTTCAAAAAAAAAAGAGAAATGAATCATTAGATTATATGCTTGTATGAATATCATGGAGTAATAAATAAATCTAGATTGTACAGTGTAATACATGCCTATGTTATGTTATATCCTCTAAGGGGACCATTGTCATGTGGGAAGTTCATCATTGTTTGATGTGTCAGCATGTAGCATTTGATTGTGTAATTATTATCTAATTATATAGAAAATTGATTAATCTGCAAATAGAGTAGTATAAAGTAAACCTTTTAAATATAACTTTGTGTGTGTGTGTGTGTGTGTGTGTGTGTGTGTGTGTGTGTGTGTGT
>CAJQZJ010031998.1:4640083-4671534 GCA_907164525.1 Lophiomys imhausi | reverse complement strand
TGTGTGTGTGTGTGTGTGTGTGTGTGTGTGTGTGTGTGTGTGTGTGTGTATGTTGAAAGCATGTGTATGTAAGGACACATGCACCTGTACATGGGGATGTGGAAGACAGAGGAAGATGCCAGATGTCTTCCTCTACCAGACTCCATCTTATTCTCTTGAGACAAGGTCTTTCATTGTACCTGAAACTCACCATGTTGGTTAGGCTACATGGCCAGCCAGTTCCCATGATTTGTCTATCTGTGCTTCTCAGTGCCAAGGTTACAGACATGTATAGCCATGCACATTTTGGGTCTTGTGAGGAATTTGAACTCAGATCCTTCCTGCTTGCACAACTAATATTCTTAGCCACTGAGCCATCTCCTTAGTCCCTGACTGATAACTTTTTAAATTGAAAAACATTGAACTGGTAAAGGGTAATGAATATAACAACTACACCTATGTACCTACTTACTATCTATGTACCCAACTATCTATCTACCTACCTACTTAGCTAGTTACCTACTTATGTACATACCTACCTACCATCTATTCTTCTGTTTACTATCTATTATCTAATTGCTATGCCATGAGTCAAATCATGCCCTTTAGTTTTTCGCTGTATTCTCTAGAGACATGATATAATATCTATAGCTTAAAGATGTTGAAGATAATTCTATCTTCAATATTGGCAATAAAATGTTTTCATTGAGTGATAAATGGAATAAAATACCTTTAGGAGGAACTATTGATTATAGTGTCACAGAACTCATGAATCTGGCTCATTATAATTATCGCTTCTTTAGAAAAAATTGCCTCTAAGACATCAGAAAGAAGGATTTCTTTTAAAAGATGACAGGAAATTAGTTCTCTGAATTATGAATGAGCTTATCTAGCCTTGTCTGTGGTCTTCTCAAATGGAATCTTGATTCTGCTGAAGGAATAAACACAGCAGCAGGAAACATAAGACTTCAGATGGATCACTTCCTTGGTGAGGCAACAAAGTATGCAGGGATAACATTTGCAGGATAATCGGAATATTTTAAGATTTTGTGATTTGCTTTTATGTGGCCATCATTCCATACTAATTTATGTTACCTTTAATTCTCATTTCCTGGCACAGATTCCCCAGAAAGCATGACTTTCAATTCAGAGAATTCAATTTAATATTTACCTTGTTTATAATGAAATAATTTCTAGCTCAGCCTTTGTTGTAAAAACTGAATAGTAGAAAATTGAAATTTATGACATTAACATAAAAAAGAGGCAGATTAAATCCTTCCAAGACTGGAATTATCATAGGGATATCTGCCTGAATTTGATGTGGTTTTAAAATTTTTGATGCCACACCCAAATTTATTGTCTTGGAAAAGGATTTCTTCCACTGAAGATGTTTATATAGGGATTCAAATAAAAGAGGATGTGAATTGCTCTCTCCTGGGGCTGACAGGCTCGGTATTTTTAGAACTGAATGCATTTGTAGGCTGGGTAAGACCAGATCTGGGTTAAGTGGAGAGGATCAGATTAGGGAGCCCCTAGATAGAATCCTCATAAAATTCTATTGTACATGAATGCCCAATTGAGAGCAATCGTGTCTGCAGATATAGACATAAAGGACATGGGGTGTTCTCTTCTCATTTGTGTTCTGTAACTGAAGGCCTACCCCAAGTATGAAGTATGATATTCAAGTTAGCAGTATGCTTCTTTCAAGGACTACTTGCACTAGAATCTTTCTGTGATACTACAAAACACCTCAGGGCACGTAACCAAAGCAGCCTGAATGAGAGTGGGAAGAACAAAGCTGAGTGCACCATTCTTACACATAAACCAGATCTTATAGATGCAAATTAAAGAAATGGTTGACACTGGACTTGGTCCTTTCTTTTAAAGCCATGGCACAGAAATTCCCAACAGTAATAGACAAATGAAATTGCCGCAAACTAGAAAGCTTCTGTACAGAAGAAAAATATCAGGCCAACCAATCCATCAACAACAGAGTGAAGGACAGTCTACATAGATCAGGAAAATATTCGGAAAACCTGCTTGCTGTAACATTTATTTCCTATTGGAAGACCATATGCTATTTCATTATTAAAATTTATGATTGGATTCTGATTGTTGGGGCCAGTAGAGAATTTGAAGTGACATTTACATTTCAGTATGCTTTTGAAACTGAGTCTCTAGACTTTTATACAGGAGTGCCAAATAATGCAGAAGGCCTAGTCACATTTGTATTTCAGATAAGCAAATTGTAAGTTTTAAATATATGCAAGTCCTCCAAATCTTAGAGAGATAATTATGTTTATCTTCTGCTGTTTGCCTGAAATACATATTTAACTGTGGGTCCTGTGACTTGACCTGCTAAACTGTGTGGTATGAAATTTGAGAGGATTCTTGCTGAGGTTCAAGTTTTCTTAAATTCAAATTGTTCTCTCTGTCTGTCTGTCTGTCTGTCTGTCTGTCTGTCTGTCTGTCTCTCTCTCTCTCTCTCTCTGTGTATGTGCATGTGTGTGTGTGTGCAATATGGTGTGTGTGTGTGTGGCATGATGTGTGAGTGATGTGGTGTGCATGTGGTATGGGTTGTATATGGTATGGTGTGTGTATGGTATGGTGTATGTGTGTGTGTCATAATATATGTGAGCTATGGTGTGTTTATATGTATGTGTGTGCTATGGAGTGTGTGTGTTGTGTTATGGTATGTGTGTATTATGGTGTGTGTGTGTGGTATGGGGTTTGTATGTATATTGTGGTATGGTGTGTGTGTGTGTGGTATGGTATGGTATGTGTGTGCATAGGTAGGTAGATCATAGGTGGGTAGGTCAGGCTTCCTAGAAACTTTTTCCTATGTGACTGTATTTACTTAGGAAGTCAAATGACACATTGATACCACATGAGAAGGAATGGGTAATTTTTAGGAATAACTTTTGTTGGTGATGAAAGGAGGAAGAAGGAGTGAGGAGCACATGCTCACGGAACCTCTGGCTTGCACTGGAGTCTCCTTCCACACTTTGCTCTGTCCTTGGTACCTCCATGATGCTTTTTCATGCTCTGCTGTATTGACCTCTTGCGTGTATGTTGATATATACCAAATTGTCAGGTGACTCCTTAGAAATTCAGAACAGCATAATTGATAATATAGTGGAATATTTTTGTCTCCTCATATCTGAGTTTTCCTGTTACTGTATTTACTTGGGAAGTCAAATGACACACTGATACCACATGAAAAAGAATGCGTAATTTTTATGAATAACTTTGGTTGGTGTCGTAAAGTTCCCTTTTCTTTAGAATTTTTGGATGCTATAATTTAGATTAAATAAACCCAGATTATTTCATTTACTGGACATGGCTAAAATACTTGCAGCTGAAATACTCTTTTCTAACTCTTCTTTCTGTTGTCCCTTCACTGGCCTGAAACTCAACTCCTATTTCAGTTTTCTACCTCACTGCAGTATCTTCCAAACATCGTTATAACATCAGCATCTAATTTTACAGTGCGTACCTCATCAATGGAGTGTCTCTTAATAGACTCTGGAATGTTCTCTACGTGCTGGTTGATCCAACTCATTCTGTGTGGATTACTTTCAGTCTCTGAGACAGTGTCTTTTTCACATCCCTGTTCTTCACTTTAATAAGCAGAGCAAGGAAATAATGGAGAGGGATTTATTCTTTGTATTAAGTGGTCCCTGTCTACTTTTTATTTTTGGTTGTGAGCCTAGCTTTTAACGGCTGAGCCAGCTCTCCAGCCCCCTGTCTACTTTTTAGATAAAATGAAAACTCCCTTACCCCAGCTACTTTCGATATGTTTTCTTTCTTTAGTTTTCAGAGGGCAAGTAAGGGGCAGGGAGATGTGTGGGTGGATAAAGTACTTGCTCAGTAAGCTTGAACACTGGAGTTTGGATACCAGAACTCACATAAAAGATGGGCACTCTGTTGGCCCTCTGGTAATGTTGCTCACTGAAGACAGAGGCAGAGGATAGATCACTCTTAGCTGCATTAGCTAAATCAGCAAGCTTTGGGTTTAAGTGTGAAATCCCACCTCAGCACACAAAGTAGAGAGAGAGAGTTATGAAGACACCTGATGCCAGCCTCTGGTCTCTGCATGTTGATGCACACACCCCACCCTCACACTCGTGTGCCCACATACATGTGAACATATGTATATGCACATGCACACATACACATAGGCAAAAAAGCTGGAATTCTGTGCTCATTTTTCATTAGAGTTGTCCTTTTCTTATAATCTAGGTTCATAAGTGAATGCTTAGCCTGTGGCCATAAAAGAAAATTTTATTTCTTAGCACGTGCTTCCAAATCTACACGACTTCCTAAGTCTGTTCTTTCTTTTATGAGTGTTCCAATCTACATTAAAGTGCAATTTAGGTGGTGATTCAGAGGAATGGGAGACTATTAAAGTAAAACCAACCAAAAAATTAAAGATATTTTACAGAGGAGAGTGAGAATATCCCATTTAATGGCTACTGATTGTGTGTTCCTTGAAGAATTCACCATGTAGCATAGAGAGTTAGAGGACGACAGTAGTTTCCGCAGATATTTTAATGGCTATATGGAAGTTGCCACAACAAGCTGAATTTCCTTCCAGAGTTCAGATTTAAGACAAAGATATTTTTTGAAATACCTAAGCTGAATTCATTCAATCAATTGAAAGATTGAGGAAAGATAGAGGCAAAGACTCCAAAGAGAATGGCTCCAAAGTCTTATTTCCCACAAATCTCTGCTACTAGACAAATACTAGTAAACTGCAACACTCTACAGATATCTCAGGCATAGGATCCAAGATGTGGTCCAGCCTTGACTCAAGTTTACATCCTTCTGGGTCAGTTTCACAAGTGCTATATCTGTATATTTAAAGATTTATGTATTTTTATTTTTTAATGCAAGTATGTCTGTGCACCACATGGCTGCAGTGCCCATATAGGCCAGAAGAGGGCTCAAACTTCTTCGAACTTGTGTTAACATGTTTGTGAAGTGTTGCTGGGAATTGAAAAGGAGTCCTTTGGAAGAGCTCTTAAGGCTGACCCATCTTTCCAGCCTCAGATTCCTATATTTTTATTTGTTCTACTATTACTAAAAGCACTCAGGGTAAACAACACCTTGTGAAAATGACACTATTTCTCATTTTCAATAATTATACCTCATATTTGAGAGTGCTTGCACTTACAAAGGATCTGGTAGGCATGCAGGGCAGCTATAACTATATTTATTTCCATTTATTGATTTGCAAAATGAGAGAATCCCAGAAGCTTTGGTGATTTGTTTAGTTAAAAAGTGATATAATGAGAATGAAAAGGACAATCCTTTCTCTTTACATTCCACTCTCGTACAGAGATCGTTACAATGAAAGCCACAGGAGGCGTTATGTAAAAAATGTGTGGGAAGGATTTGATAGTGTGCTCTTCAGCCTAGTGCTCCAAATCCTGGCTATCTGTCAGCTTCCCTTGTAAAACTCTTCTCTGAACATGACCCCCAGATGATCTGATGAAGAGTTAGCATGGGACACAGTTTCCCAAGTCCCATTTCCAGACAAACAATTGTCAAGAAATGTCAGGACACTACAGGTTGTAGATGTGTATTTCATCCGACCTGTTTCATGCTGACTATTGAGCCTTCTGAGAAGGCAGCACTCTTACCATATCGAGAATTTTTTCTGGTTACTGGCTGTGTGTGTGTGTGTGTGTGTGTGTGTGTGTGTGTGTGTGTGTGTCGGGTATGATCTAATGTGAAGATACTGTTGCTATCACCACTTCAAAACTTTGCACCAGGAGGTGCATGGAGAACAAAGTCCTCCCAAGGTGTGGACATTCTATAAGTTGATCTTGTGATCATAACATTGAAGATTTAGTTTGTTAATGGTACTCATTGATAGAGATGATACCACCTTCGAGTTTTACCATAGGATGTTACATTGTAAGTAGGTTCCATATGGCTTTTTATTTTTATATTTGTGTATGGCAAGAACTCACTCACTGTGTAGCTCTGGTATTCACAGAGAATCACCTGCCTCTGGATTAAAGGCACACACTACCATATCTGGCTCATATGGCTTTTTCAAGCATCCTTAGTGTTGTTATCTCTCTGCTACCCTCTCTTCCTTATTCTCCATCCACCTTCTCACTTAAACCTTCCCTCATTATTCCCCCATCTCCTTCATACCACTTAAGTTTTATCCCTTCTCCTTTAAGGTCTTTAGCCACTACCCCACTACCCCTGGCTTCTAGGGATGCTATAATTTAAACACACAACTCTACTGATTCGATGCTAGGACCCACACATAAGAAAGAATATATGCAATGTTTGCTCTTCTGGACTTGAGTTACTTCACTCAATACATTTTTCCAGTTCCATCAATTTACCTGAAAATTTTTATGTCATTTTCTCTACAGCTGAATTGTAGGGGAGTTAGATAAATTAAATTAGATTTAGAAAATGTGTAGGGGGTTTCTGATACTGTCTCTTAATTCAGGGCATGAAGATCATTATCAACATGTGGACTAAAACCAGGAAACAAACAGGAGACTTAATAGACTGAAAAACAAGGTTGAAATCAGGAAAAACAGGAAATACTCACTGGACTGAAAAACAAGGTTGTCAGAAAAACAGGAAAGACTTAATGGACTTAAAGAAACAAAGTATCTAGCCTGACATTGTTTTCAGCTGCTAAGTGGGCAGAGCCCAAATTAAGCTGAAACAAAGTTCCTCCTATTTAAGGACAGTGCATGGAGCCAAAAAGAAGAAGAGGTCCCTGATGCTAGAGAGCTCCAAGAGTCCTGCTGAAAAAAGATTTCCCCGAGGCAGAAAGAAGCTGGTGAGCAAAGAAAGCCTGAGGAAGACACCAAAAGGTCAAGGACTAAACCCTGTGGCTCAGCTTTTGCCTAAAGGGGTTTAATCTGTCCGAACAGTGGCCTAAAGGAAACTGTAACTGGCTTTAAGGACTCTGAAGTAGAGCAGCAGAGTTGCTGATGTGAAGGGGCTGGGGTGTCCCAGAGAGAAGAAAGCATGAAGCCTTATTTAAGGTGAGACTGCAATAACCAACTTACCCTGATGAACCTGCATCTGAGAGATCCAGAACAAGGACTGCTAAGTGCATTAAAGAATCTACAACAAAGACTGTGTTCCTGACAACTGAGTACCTGCCCCAGAGTCTGTATCATTCTAAGAGGTTAGAAAAATAATTATCAATAGATTTAGTGGATAGGTTAAAGGGGTTGTAGGAATTTATAGGATTAATAGTTAAGAAATTGTTGGTGTTTGTTATAAGTGAATATAGTAATAAATAAATAAGTGTTAAATAATAATTAAAAAGTTCGGTTACACTGAATGAAATTCCATTGTGCCTATGTAAGACATATTCACTATCCATTCCTCAGCTGATGGCTCTCTATGGTGCTTCCATTTTCTAGTTATTGTGAATTGAGCAGCAGTGAGCATGGGTGTGCAAGTGCCTCTATAACAAGAGATAGATTCAGGCCTTGGAGGTTATGCCCAGGAGTGGTGCATCTGGGTCATAGTGTAATACTCATTCTAGTCTTTTGAGGAGCATTTACTCTGATTCTATAATGGCTGAACCAGTTTACAATCACACCAACAATGAATAAGGGTTCCCTTTCCCTACATTTTCCATAGCATTTCTTGTCATGTATTTTCTTGAACTCAATTATTCTGATGGGGAAAAATGAATTTTCAAAGTAGTTTTGATTTGTATTTTCCTAATGACTAAGGATATTGGATCCTTTTTATAACCTTTCTTAATCTTTTTTTTTTGTGTGTGTGTGTGTGTTTTGCTAACTCTCTGTTTGGCTCCATGAGCAATTTTTAAATTGGGTTCTTTGTTTTCCTTATGTTTAGCTTTTTAATCTTACTAAAGTAATAATAATAATAATAAAATAATAATAGATGATCTTTGAATGGGGGTTCCCTACAGAGGAAAATAATAATAATAATAATAATAATAATAATAATAATAATAATAAAACAGTATAGGTTATTAAACAAAAATCCCCATGGAATACTTCCCTATGAGTAACTGATCAAGGGATTCCCAGTGACTTGAAGAATAACACAGACAATTATGATTGTTCTTGATTGCTTAACTGAATTTGGCAGCAAGATTGTTGCTAATTGTCTGGAGAAATCTAGCTGTCACTGACCTAGTAGTTTCTTCCTTGCTGGCTAGCTTTTATAGCTCCAAAAACACCATCCTGACTTCTGGAAAGAAAAGTTATAAATAGTTTCATTCAAATGTGAGGATGGGAAGCTACAATAATTACCTACATGGCAAGATACACACATTGGTACAGTAGTGGCATGAATGTTATGGGGGGTAATCAACTGCCTTTTTGACAGATTCAAGGCATATTCCATAGGAGGTAACTCATACCTTGTGGTAAAAATCTGAGTAAGAATGAGTGGCTGAGGTGTTCATAGACTCTAAATGAAAAACTTTTATTTTGTAAAATGGACGTAGCGCCAAATTCCTTTCTAAATACTTATTTTTTTATAGACATAGATTAGTGTAGATCTTAATTTTCAGAGAATCAGAGAAGATTCCTTTTGCAGCATATAGTCATTAATACTGAGACTCACAACTGATCAAAATGTGGAAAGCAAGTGACTATGCAATGTTTTGCCCCAAACAGGGCATCTGAATCACCACCATTTTCCCCAAGGATCAGAGACAACACTGTAGAGAAGGCACGAAGACTGTAAGAGTCAGGGGTTGAGAAAGACTTTTGCAAAACAAAGTTTTCTGTTCATGACAGGGCCAACGCTCCTGTAAACTCACTGCAGCTGTGATTACCTGCACAAGACTGGACCCAGTTTCTCTCTCTTCCTCCTGCCTGTGGATCCAGATGTAGATCTCTCAGCTATTTCTCCAGTCCATGTCTGTTTTGTGCCATTCAGCTCGTTGTGATAATGATAATTCCCTAAACCTCTGAAACGGTAAGCAAGCCTCAGTTAAATGCTTTCTTTTAGAAGAGTTTGTGGTCATAGTGTCTCTTCACAGCAATAAAAAAACTGACTAAGACAGTGTGTCTTACACACACACACACACACACACACACACACACACACAAACACACTGAAAAAAAATCTAAGACCTGAGATATTTTTCTATTTATTGGAAGAATTTATTTTTGGAATTGCACAAGAACTTCATAGGACTTTCTAAACAATATATATATATATTTTTCAAATCTTTGATACTTTAGTTCATCTTGTGAAGAAACATTTGCTTTTAAAACAGGCTGCAGGTCTGAATAAGGCACTTTGCTTTGAGCTCATTTTATGCCCGAGGAAGAACAGTTCTAATTTATCACACAGTGTGTTAAATGTTGTTATTCAAGAGCTAGAGGAGGAGAAAAATAACTGAGAATAGCCATGAATATGTCAGGGCACCCAGGGACTGGAAAGGAGAGAAGAGATGAGTCTAGAAGAGAAGAAGTGATTCTAGACTTGTAGTTCATATTTTATGCTTAAAGCATCCCTTAGAGATTATGAAGTTGTTTACACAGCTTAACTTTGGAAGAACAGCATTAAATCAAGGAAGCAGTGTTAACTTAATCTGCCTAGTACAAAGAAATGTTTTGTAGTCAGGTATAATTCACACAAAACCAATAATAGTTAGAACAGATGCAGCTTTTCTTTCAGCATGTCCATGGTCTTACTGTGTGCAAGTTATGGAATCACTCTTATTGATAAGAGTAGTCATCCCTGTCTCCCAATAGAAATAAAATAAATATGCCACATTTCAGCTCCTTAGAAAGCAGTGCTGAGCAGCTATTGGCCTATGACAGCTATAGCAGAAACTGTAGAGGAATTTTAATCCAGCCACAGTGCAACTCTGGCAAGGGATCATATCCAAAGACCTAGGTCTGTGCGACACAGCTGGAGTACACACCTTTAATTCCTCTGACTGGAATACACTCACACCTTTAGTACACACCTTTAATCACAAGCAATGAGATCTAATTGAGGGGCCAGCAAAGGGATGATCAGAGAAAGATTTAACCAAATGAGTCAGATATAGGATAGGCCCAACTGTCATGAGAACAGACAGGAAAGAGAAGCTACTTAAGGGAAGTAGAGTAGAAAGTTTAGTGGAGTTCGACAGTCAGTACAGGAGAGTTGAGTACAGAAGACAGTAGAGTTGAGTACAGATAGTTTGGAACAATTTAGTACAGTAAAGAAGAACAGTAAAGTTCAAAGAGCACAGTAGAGTCGAGTACTGTACAGTTCACTCAGGCAGTTAGAAGTCAGTGTGGAGTTGAGTTCGCTCAGCAGATTCTTGCAGTTGAGTTCGTGAATTTGTGCAGGGTCAGTGTAGGTCAGAAGAGGCAGTTGAAGCCAGAGAATAAGAAGGAACCAGAAGATTAGAACAAATTGATAGAGTTAGTTTGAGGCCAAGCAGAGCAATTCACTCAGAAGCTGAGAGAAGTCAGATTGAATCAGTCATTTTGGAGAGGAATTTGGGCCAGAACAGTTGGTTTGAACCAGCCAGGCAGAATTCAGAAAGAGTTAGGAAGGGTGAGCTTATTCAACAGTAAGCCTCTGAGATGATAATTACATCTTGAGAATAAGAGTCATTTTTACAGGATACCATACATATGACCTTCCATTCTTCTTTGTCACCTTCAACTCTCCTGGCCTAAAGAAGTAATATGGGTTCAGGAAATAAAACTCAGTGCTTGCTATGAAAGTGTGGACTCATGTTTGGATCCTTAGCACACATGTTAAAAGCCAAGTGTGGTAATGTGTAGTAGTACTCCAGAGCTGGGAGTCAGAGACAAAGGAGTCTTGAGGTAATCACTGGGAAGTCAGTAGGCAATTCATGAAGGGTCAGTGGGATATCCCATCTGAAAAAAAAAAAAGGTAGAGAAACTGAGAACGACACTCAACATTGAATTCTGGCTTCTACACATGCACCTATGAGTGTGCTCATGTGTAAACATTCATACTATACACATACAACAAAGAGAGGACTGGATCAATGGGTCCCCAGTGGGCTCTGGTTATATATCTATTTATAGTAACAAAGGTCAGTAAATAATACAATCAGCTTTCATAATGAGCCTAGCATGTCTATTATTGTTACCTTTTAATGGCGTCTAGTAGTTGTTCTTGATGCCTGGAGTATTCTTATAGATCTTCATAAACTCAGTTTAATTTTTCACTTGAGTATTACATAAAACTTACAGTTTCACTTCTCCAAAAAGCTATTTTCATCTGAAGTATCCATCCAATCACATTCTATCAGACCATCCTTTAAAAACTCTCTGCATAGCGCCTATTATCTCCTTTAGGTTGAAACATATACTTGACATTGTCTGTCACTTTTGCCAAAGTATGATGGTGGAGAGAATCTTCTCTGTGTATCTTTGGTTTCAGGACTATTTTACGAGATTAATATTTGTTAAATAAAGTCATAAACTTAGGATGCAAGGGAATGATCAAAGTTGAATCTTTCTTTCTTTGTGCTACTTATAGCTTAGTAAGGACAATAGGTATTAATCAAAGAGTCATACAAATTTAATGCAAACTTTTGATGATGAAACTGTGGACTTGAGTGATTCTATAAAGATGTAAGGAATAGGCAATGACTTATAAAATGTAGGTCACACTAGGGTCCAAGATAAAGGGTAGCAGTGTGAAACAAAATCTAAAGGAAAAAGCAGAGGAGATATGAATCTTGCTCTGGACTCAAGTATTGTGTATCCTAAGTTCAGTGAATAGCAGAAGCCTACTCATTCAAGAAAATAAAATCTCATTGTAGCCATGTTACAGAGGGAAAATGGAAGAATGATTTTGAGATGAGGGTAGGTAGGGTAGGTGGTATCTGGAGCAGGACAAGATTTTTTGCATAATGCTAAAAATTTGGACTCTTAGCTTACATTTGATGACAAGTCTTTGATGGATTTTAAGCAGCAGTGAGTTGTAGTGATTAGATTTTTACTCTGGTAAAGATCATAACAGAGAATAGATAAATAGTTATTTAAATCAAAGAATTATGGCCATAATTGAAACTAGAGAAGTGGATTGTTTGGATTGGGACCCTATAAAAGGAAAATAAATGCAGTGGAGAGATTCAGGAGAGAACTTGGATATTCATTCTGTAAGCTGTAGTTACAGAGCAGGTATCAGGAGAAGACTGTATCAAAGATGATCTCTAGATATTAGATTGCTTATCAGAAGGGGAGATTTTAGTATCATTGATAATGACCACACTTGAAGAAAGCTGAGTGTGGAGCAGGATGTGGGGCTAGATATAATTCATTTAGTTTTGCTACTTGTTGTGTTTGGAGTGCCTTTGAGAAAATCCCAAATTCAAAGCAGACACATTTGGTAGACAATTATAGGTACCTAACTCCAAAAGAAAGTTTCTATCAGCAACATATCAACAAATTCCTAACTGATATTTCCACAGTTCAAAACTGATGCCATCAGTGTGGATGTGATTGTCCAACTATAAAAACTAGAGAGAAGGGCTCAGAAAGAGACTTGAGAAGATTATTTTATTTAATGCCATTGGATTATTAAATAGAGAAGCATAGTCATATTACACAAAAGAGAGAGATCATAGGAAAACAGTAGGACCCAACCATATTAGAATCTTGCTGTGTTAGAAAAAGGTGACCTATCTGTTTCCTCTCCTCTCAGATAAACTTCTATTGTTCACTATTATATTCAGACTAAGCAACAGAGTTTGCTTATGGCAAATTTTGAAAACAATATTTCAAGTCAATAAACCAATATTGAGCAACTGGTAGGGACTGTTTAAGGAAGGCATATGTTATTAAGGGAAAATGGGAGAATTTATGACTAAAGCCATGACTGAGGAGAAAAGTGAGATTTCTCCCAGCAACACCAATTATGATATCTGTGGTTCATTGATAGGATTAGACCAACATACAAGCCATGAAGAAATCATCACCTTTCTTCCTTCTAGACTAATATGGATATGATAGCTAGTTCTAACAGGTGCAGCCTGGTATGAGAGGACAGTGTAGTGTGTCATCTGAAGAATGCTCATGGGAAGAACAGTGTGCAGGTGTGCTTGGCTCCTACTTCATGGTATCCTCTGACTTTGACCTGTTTGGACTTCCACAGCCTTTCCACTTTTTTACAACTATTTCAAGGTGCAGGCTTCAGGAGTTACTATGAAATGTTAGCTAAAGTTGCTTATTACTCCGGTAAAGGCTTAAATAGCACATGGTAAGGTGCTCAAACTTCATTGACTTAGCCCAGCGGAATTTAAGTCTCAATGATATAGAATTTCAGTGCTGATGTTTTGTGGTAGGTTGTTTGAGTTTCTGAAGGACCTCAACCAATAGAAAGAATACACATTATAAAACGGAATTAAATTGGCTTACACCATATAGGGTGAGTAGTTCAACAACTGTGGTTTTCTATGTGATGGTGAGGCTGAGAATCTGATTATTTCTCAGTCCATGAGGCCGGGTGGCTCAGCAATCCTAGCCTGGCTCTGAAAGCCTGGAGAATTCTCGGAGAGCTGCTTGGTCTTCGGTCTGCATTGAAAGGCGGAAGCATCTGGGTGGATGGTGGCAGCAGCAAGAGGTTAGATGCCTTACCTAACAAGAAGTGGAAGGAGACAGGAAAAGAAGCACTACCTTTTAGTGGATTTCTTTGTCTCTGGCCAATAGCTGGCAGGGACCACCCACTCTTCAAGTAGATCTCCTGTCAGTTAATCCATCCTGGAATGGCATTACAGCCATACTCAGATGCTTGTCTTTTACTTGTCTCCAAATCTAACCAAGTTGACATTCAAGATTACCATTGCAATGGCCTTCTCTATAGTGGCTTATGAAATCAGAGTCCCTCTAAGTCTCCATTGACTTTTGGATGTGGGGAGACCTCTACTGAAGTCTCTGCTTCCAACATAGCCTGTTGGAAATAAGGGAAAAGGCAGCTTTATGACTGGGGGGATGGTGGTTGAAGGATGTAGTGTTCTCCCTTGCCACTTGTTCTATTGGTTAGAACACCCTTATTGCTGAAGAGCCCGGACATCTACCCAAGAGGAACAAGAATAGAATCTCCAGGAGAACATTAAAGTACTCTGCTCGTTTTAAGACCCAATGTGGCTTTGATGGCTTTCTTTTTAGGACATCATCTTTCTTTAGTGTTTTGCTTTGGTTTCCTCTGTCCCTTCCTTTACTACTGTCTGTCATCAAGGGAAAGAAAAACACGACTTGGGATAATCATTCTCCATGATTATTGTCCACTTAAGAAGATCCAGGGGTTGAAGAGGTGGTTCAGCAGTTAATAGTACTTGTTGCCTTTACAGAGGACTCAGGCCCTCCCCACACATGGCAGCCCACAACCATGTGTATCTTCAGTTTTAGGTGATCTGGTGTCCTCTTGTGACCTCTGCCTGCACCAGGCATATGCTTATATGCAAGCAAAAACATTCACATCAACAAAGAAAAATCTGAAAAAAAGCAAGCAAACAAACAAATAAATAAAAATCCCTTCTGGGGTAGGCGAAATAGTTCAATTCATAAAGTTGTGTGTGACAGTTTGAATAGGAACTCCACCTCTGCCCCTGTTTCTCAAGTTCATATATTTGAATGCTTGGTCATTTGGGAGTGGTGCTACTTGACAGGGATTAGGAAATGTGGCCTTGTTGAAGGAAGTAGTCACTGGGGGCAGGCTTTGATCTCTCAGATACTCACACCACTCCCAGTGTGGCAATCTCTTCTTGCTGTCTTTGTCTCCAGCACCATGCCGACCTGCCTGCTGCCACACTTCTCGCCATGATGATAGTGGACTAAACCTCTGAAATTGTAAGCAAGCTCCATTTAAATACCTTACTTTATAAGAGTTACAGTGGTTATGGAGTCTCTTCACAGCTAGAGAGCACTGACTGAAACATGGGTATGCACCGGGACCCAAGTTTATTCCCCCTGGAACCTGAATAATCCCAGTGCTGCTGAGGGATGGGCAGGTGCCTCCCTGGGCTCTCTGGCCAACCAGCCGTGCTGAATCATCAAATTCCAGGACACTGAGAGATCTGACTTCTTGTCTCCACATGCATGCACATGTGTGCATGTTCTCTCTCTCTCTCTCTCTCTCACACACACACATACACATGCGCGCGCACACACACATACCCACACACACATGCGCACGCGCGCGCACACACACACACGCACGATGCAACTTCTTTCAAATCAAGCTCCCAAACCTACTCTTCTCTGACTATTATTTTAAGAAATACTTAAATTATTTTTACGGGTTGTAGTTCAACAACTATTTAGGAAACAGATTATAGCTTAGCTTTTATAAAACACAGTGATTTTCACACTTTAGGGAACACTGAAATCCTCTGGTTGCCAGCCCCCACTGCCTGCTATTGTGGTGCTCCAGTCTGGGGTGGGGTTGACAATCCGTGGTTCTGAGAAATTCTCAAGCAGTTCTTGTTATTGACACAGGGGCAACACTCTAAAGACAAGACAATTGCTGCTTTAAAAAAAAAACCTGCTTTAGTTTCCTTTTTCAGAGGACCACCTGCTTTCCTACACCTAAAATCTCATTCATATGGGAAGACAACATAATGTAAAACACATTTCAATTCATAAAAAACCCAAACTGTTAGACATTGAAAAATAACTCTTAATCCTTAACCTTGAAGAAAGAATGTTCTATATAGTGGTTTGAAACTTGTCAAATCATCCTATCTCTCGGATTTTTCCATTTCTTTATTTACGAAATGAAAATAACACCTACTTTTTCCTGGAGTAAGATATTTCGTTCCAGGCTTATCTTAGCGGGGATGGGGGGGGGGAACCATGAGATTTGCTTGCTTCAATAGAAAAGAAGATTTTGACGGCGTCAGAGAATTCCCTGGGGACTGCACACCGACAGGAAAAGTATTGTGTTCCCTCCACAATGAGTGAGGCAGTCTTGTTTTGTGGAAGACTGTGCACACTCAGCCTTGGGGCTGAGTTTCAAAACAGTGTACAAGAGGTCACCCTGAGTGGCTAGCATAGCATCTTGATGGATGTCAACACAGCGTAGAGACAAACTTTTCTGCGCAGCTTTGAAAAAGATGCCCACATCTGGGCCTCATTTACTCTTAGGTGGGGCCTGGGTATTCTCTAGTCTCATGTGAGACTCTCTCCTTGGGCAGTAAACTCTGGCTCCTAGAAGCATCCCTTTCCTGGCGAGTGAAGCAAGCGCTGGGAGGTGACATCTGGCTTATAGATGACAGGCACATTCTCTATGCCTCCAAGTTTCATTGCACTGGGGATATTAAATTCCCACCCAGTGGGTACTCTATCACAGGACAAATGAGAGTGTCGGGGCCGGCGTTTTAAGGCCCGTGTTATTATGTGCAATGATAAACTGCTTGCGAGTGATCAAACCGCCTCCGTGGACCTCGGCCCTCACTCCTTTCACGTTCCAGGTGGTACCATCTATCTTTGAGAGCCTTTCCCTGTCACCAAAGAGAAGACTCGCATGTGCGGAGTCACGGCAGGGCACCTCAGTTGCCTAAGTGGGTTGAACAGAGTATTTATGCTTAATTTTCATGGTCATGCGACACTGGATCAAATCTGGACAGCTGTAAGTCATCTCGGGTTTGGCCATCTGTTTGGAGGTTTAATTTCAGCCTTCACTACTGGAAAAACCAAGCGCAATTTTCTTTCTTTTTTTTGTGTGAGGGAAGTGAAACAGGCTGAGTTTGAGCCTCAGTTTTCTCTGAGTATTTTCCATGACTGCTGGTTGTTTCAACAGAAGGATGGGCCAGAGGACAAGGCTGTTTGATAAAGAATCATTCAGACTTGCTCTCCAAGCTAATCATGCTTATAGTTTTGAGAAACTGGTCATTACAATACTTGGAATTCAAGACATCTGAGCTGAATAATAGTTCCCTCAGAAGAACATTCACTTGGATCTCACGTCAGCCCCAAAATGGCTTCTGATGACTGTAGGAGGAGGTGACTGAAACACACAGATTTTAAAAGGTGCTTCTGACATAATGACATCACATTTGTTGTTTTCTCTAAATATACATTTAAGAAATGGGGCTGAGAATGAGAAAAGATCATCTTCAGTGAGGTTACCCAGAACCAGAAAGACACAGATGGTGTGTACTCACGTATAAGTGGATACTAGCCATGCAGTACTGCATAACCATACTACAATCCACAGACCCAAAAAAGCTATGTAAATGGGGGCTCAAGGGAGAATGCTTGAATCTCACTCAGAAGGAGAAAATATAAATATCAGAAAAAGATGGAGAGAGGGAACTGGGTAGGAGAGGGCGTGGGAAGGGGAACGAAGGTGGAGATCAAGTGGGGGAAAGCAGGGATGGGAGGTGGTGGGGCTGGGAGAGAGGAGAGAAAATGATGAGGGTGGGATCTCTGGAGACAAACTGGAGACCTATGACAGGGTAGGCTCCTGTGAGGATATATGGATAACTCTGAGAATCCTAGCAGTGGGGACTATGGAGACTGAAGTGGTCATCTCCTAAGCCAGACAGGATTGCTAGTGGAGGGAAGGGGACACCAATCCACCCACAAAACTCTTGACCCAAAATCTCCCCTGCCTGAATGACATGCAGAAATAAGGATAGAACAGAGATTGAGGGAATGACTAGCCAATGATTAGCCCAACTTGAAACCCAACCTATCGGAGAGAGCTAACCCTTGACACTATTAATGATGCTTAGCTGTGCTTGCAGACAGGAGCACAGCATGACTGTCCTCTGAGAGGCTCCACCCAGCAAAGGATAGAAACAAATTCTGAGATCCAGAATTGGACAGGGACCTGGGAGTCTTTTGGAAGAGTTGTGGGAAGGACAGAGGCACCAGAAGGGAACAAGTACTACACAAAAAGACCAACAGAGGCAACTAACATGGGATTCTGACAGAGATTGAACCATCAGCTAAAGAGCATGTGTGGACTGAACTAGGTCCCATACACTCATGGAGCTGAGGAACAGTTTGGTCTTTATGTGGACCCTCTATCAATTGGAGCAAGGACTATTCCTGACACCTACTCTGTTGCCTACAGTTGTATACTTTTCACCTAGCTGGGCTGCATTGACTGACTTCAGTGGAAGAGGATGCAGTTAGTTCTGAAGAGACATGAAGTGCTGGGGCAGGTTGGTAGGTGGGGTCCCTTCTCTGAGAAGAAGAGAAGAGGGGAATGGGGGCAGAGGGTGGGAGGGTTGGCTTGGGAGGAGAGATGGGAGGATGGGAGGAGGCTGTGACACAGGCTATTAAAATAATAAATAAATAAATAAATAAATAAATAAATAAATAAATAAATGGGGCTGAAATTTTGTTGAGAATTTGTGTTGGGGATGACAGTAAGCTCTCACCAGATGGTGAAGTCATGGTTCTTGAATACCTCATTTCTCCTTAAAGCATATTTTAGAGTTGCCTCTTGGCTTGGCTCTTCTGAAAATCCAGATGGATTCAGGTGATTCCTTTGGGAAATATGTTGTCAGCATCTTTACAGAGCATAGGCACTTCTGAAAAAAGAAAAGCCAGAGAGGATTCCAGCTCCCGTCTCTTCAGCTAGCAGTCAGCTAGGGACAGTAAATAAGTTGACACTGAGGGTTCAAAACTGGCCCCAGGCTCTGGCCAAGGTTGCAGCAGGGCTGTCAGAAGGTGCATTTTCCCCTAAGTTGTTAACAATGGTGGAGGTGGGATCACACATGTGGATGTCCTAGCCTGGGTCTTATGGCCCTGGAGGACAAATGCTATGCTGCATTGACTAGAAACTCAATAGAGAAGCTTGTGTTTGCAGCTTTGCTTTTCACTCAGCCACAGCTGGAGAGGGAAAAACAAAACAAAACAAAATTTGAATATGAGAGGTGAAAATGGAGAAATGAGAAAGATCTGCTGTTTGTCTTTCTTTTTTCTTTTTTGGATATGTGAAATGACAAACAAGTCCTAATTTCATTTTATTCTTTGGAATATCTGTGCTTTAGATCAGGCATGATGATGGAATTTATACATTATCGCACTGTGCAATCGAATACAGTTGCTGGAAGAATGTGGCACAGTGCGATACTTTCTGTCTCTCTGGAGCTCTAAGGTGAAGAGGCTCACGCCTATGTTCTCTGGCAGGGCACACGTTACCATGGAGCCTGTCAATAGGAAGCCCAATATTTGGGTGAAAGCATTTTGCCTGCAGTTTATGATTGTAATTCAGAGAAAACTCTGCCTGGGAAATGCAATCCTTTTATTACTATGTTCTCTCTCTTTAGGGATTAGCACCTATTAAAATTAGCCCTCTATAAATTCTCACACTTCCCCAGTAGGTACTTCTCTGGAGCTGTTTTAGTTACCAACAAAAAAATAAGAATGATAGTTATCAGTAATTAGCTTTCTAGAGAGAAGGATCACAGCTATTAAATTCAAGCTATGCTAAAGTAGATTCTTAATCTAATGAATGAGCCTTTCTACAACTCTGTTGAAGTCCTGGTCTTATGGCTGTTGGTTATTGATTAACTAGCAAGGTTTTTGGATGATGTTTTGATTCTCCCTTGTTGTGCATACATCATGCTAAGTTTGCAATAGTTACTAACAGTAGTAAAATTATTAAAGAATTGTTAAAGATCATCTCCTTCCTTGCCAAGGCTTACACTAGCATTGCAGCAGCTCCCCCAAGTGGCAGAACCCACCTAACAAGCTGATAAATGATCCTGTTTAATGGGTTTTGGAGGTTAACCCCAGGGACTTCCTACTTTTCCTTTTCTGTATCCCTCTTCCTCTCCTATGTAGGAGTACATAGGCTTGAGAAAAATGAGATATAGACATAGCACAGGAAGGTCCAAGAAGAAGGGGCAGATTATTGAATATGCCCTTATACCTTTGTATATTGATACAAAATTAGTAGTTTGTTTGGCTAAAGTGGTATTGACCATTGTTTATTTTGCAAAAATAAGATTGTATTGGATTACATTGGTATTGATCTTTGTATATTGATACAAAATTAAGATTATAGTTGGCCACAATGGTATTGACCCTTGTATATGGACATAATATTAAAATTGTATTGGGCTACATAGGCATTGATCTTTGTATATTGATACATAATTAAGACTATATTTAACCACAATTGAATAGATCTTTGTATATTGATACAAAATTAAAGGTAACGCTTCCTAATGGTATCATACCTAGAGATACTTAAAATTAAAATGTGAAGCTCTGGCCTCTTGATACCAACTGTCTAAAACGGTCTAGGATAGTTAAGTAAAACAAACTCCTAGTCATGCAAACATGTCACTTTGTTAGCTACTATGACAGACTATCGCAGATATTCTCTAAACTACCCAGTAATCAAGTTCTTAAGAGACAAGCAACATTTGCTTATCTAAATACAAGAGATGGATAGGGCATCTTCAAAAACCCCAAGAGATCTGCAGAATATGGCATTCAAAGATGTTATCTTAAATTAAGATTTTCTTTTTTTTTTTTTTTTTGGTATCGAGACATATCAGCTCCTGACAGCACCCCCTATTCTACTCCAAGTAGAAGATAAGCATCAAAGAATCTCCACTGTAAGATGGTTGAATTAGTGGCAAGCCTATCTCTTGGCATGAAAAAAACCCCTTGCACCAACTGCAGACAGACTGCTGTCCAAAAAGGACAAAACTTGGTAGCAGGGAAGTCGACAGCCTAACTCTGCCAAGACAGGGTAGGTAAGTCCTTCATAATCCCTGCTCTACAACAAATGTCTGTCATAGAAACAGGACCCAAAGGCTGAAGACTGATGCAGGAATGTATGGAGAGAAAATGGGAACTGTCCAGGCAGTCATTGGTATGTCATTTCTTAGTTTTGGAAGCTGCAGGCCCTGCACTTCCTATATAAGCAGATATATTTATCCCTCTCAGGTTTCTGAGGTGGTTAAAGAATAGACAGCTAGAGTCTCATAGTTAAATTTTGAGTTGTTTAGGAATCAAGAGGGTGTTATAGATCTAAGAAGATACTCTTAAAAGTGTGTTGCAAGTTAGTATGAAAGTTGAGTCAGATATAGACCTTTAAACTCATGGAGATGGTTAGATAGTAGAATGCTAAAGTCAGGGGCCAAATATGTATAAACTGGACATTGGGAAGGTATACTGGGCCATTTAACTCTCATAAATGTGGCATATTTATATCTGTTGTTTTGTATAATATTTACTGTTGTGGGAGAAGGAGCCATCTGTTGGACTGAAAGGGGAAACTTCTGGGGGGAAGAGGGTGGAAGGGCAGGATAGGAAGGGGGAATAGGGAGGGGTTTGTGACTGAGATGTAACTTGAAGAAAAAAAATAAAGTATATATAAAAAAAAAAGAAAATACAGAAATGACCAAAAAAAAAAAGAATAAAGTAAACAAGCCAAGCATGCATCAGGCAGAAGTTATTTCTGAAAGAGGTTAATTTATGGGTCTGAAGACATGGATCCATTTGTACGGTGCATGAATAACATTCATGAAGCTCTGGGTTTCATCCACAGCACCATATATACTGGCTTTGATGGGTGGTTTTAATGTCACCTTGCAACAAATTAGAATCATCTGAAGTGGGAACCTCAGCTGAAGAATTATCCTGGTTGCCTTAATCAGTGTGGGAAGACTCACCCTGAGTGGTGGTGGCACCTTTTGGGAGCATCCAAGATCAAAAGAGAGCACTGCAGAATGAAGGTTCCTCGGGTTTTGTGCATTTGGCTTTCCCTCTGGTTGCGAAGCTGAGTTAACCAGGCTTCCCTCATTGACTGAGAACCAGGTGCTCCCTAGGAACCTTCCAAGAATTTTAGTATTAGCTTAAGACTGCTGAGTACACAGCCTTAAGGATGGAGCAACTATTGGGTTCTCAATCTCTCAAGTATGAAACTCACAGTTACTATTTTATTGTTAGCTGATTCAATAAATTCTTTTGAACATACATGTTTTTTTTTTTTCTGTTCCTCCAGAGAATCATGAATAACACACCAGGCTGGTAGCACACATCTGTTATCTGAGCACTTAAGAAGGAGATCCAGGAGTCCAAGGTCATTGTGGTCAACACGGTGAGTTTGAGGTTAACCTGGGACACATGAAAAAGGCGATTTATTAAAAATTGTAGAAATCTTTAATTAAAAGGTAATCTAAATATATAAACCAAAGTTGATATATAATGTGATTGTTTCATGTAGGCTAAAACGAGTTCCTTTTAATTGCTTGAGAATTTTACTCCTGCCTATGATGTTTTGATAAAATCCACTCATTGTGTTCTTTCCCCTCTAATACTCCTCTTTACCTACCAACACTTTACCCTCTCAGCCTCATGTGCTGTTCTTTAAGAACTCATTGAGGACTTGGAGCTGGTGACAACGGAAAAAGAAGAGCATGTGGTATTTGTCTTTTTTGGTCTGGCTTACCTCATTCAGTATGAACTTCTCTATGTTCACTCAATTATCTGAAAATTTCATTTTTCATGGCAGTTGAGTAGTATCCCTTCATGTATATGTACCACATTTTCATTATCCTTTTGTGTGTTAAAGGATATATAGGTTGTTTCCATTTCGTGGCTATTGTTAATAGGGCAGCAATGAACACTGCTGAGCAAGCATCTGTGGAGTGGGATGTGGAGTTCTTTGGGCATATGCCAAGGACTATGTAGCTGGGTCACATGCTAGATTTATTTTTAGTTCTGAGGATTTTTTTTTTTGAGGATTATTTATACTGATTTCCAGAGTGGCTGCATTTCTACCAACAGTGAATGAGTATTCTTCTTTCTCTGAAATCTCACTAGCTTTTTTTATCAGTTATTTTGCTGATATTAGTCATTTTGAATAGGGTGAGAGGAAATCTCAAAGTTGTTTTAATTCATACTTCCATAGTTGCTAAAGATGATGAACAGGTTTTGAGGCATTTATTAGCCATTTATTTGTTTCTTCTATTGAAAACTTTCTGCCTTGATCTACAGCCAGTGTTTTAACTGCGTGACATGTTTCCTCGACTCTTTGATTTTGAGCTCTTTGTATATTCTGGATGTTAATACTTTTGTTAGATATATAGCTGACAGTGATTTTCTCCCAATCTGTGCGTTTATTCTTCATTTGATTGTTTGTGAAGCTGTACAAAAACTTTTTAGGTTTATGAAATTCTAGTTGCCAATTGGTGGCTTTAATTCCATGGCATGTGGAATCCTGTTCAGAAAGGCCTTTCCTGTATTTATATCTTGTGGACTAAAACCAGGGCAATAAAAGGGGACCATCATTGTGTGTGGGAGTTTGTGAAGGAAATAGCAGAATACAGGTGATGTGAAGTGGAAAATGAGATAAGAGGGAGGAGATCCAAGTGGGGAGGGAAAAGAAGGTGAATGTAGGAGGTGGAGAAGGGACGAGGGACAAATAACACCGATTATTTGGTAATGCCTCAAGGAATCATATTGTTTTGTATTTACCTAAATTATGTATCTATTATCAATTCACCTGTCATCTATCTATCTAATATATCTAACACATCTATCTTATCCTATCCCATCTTATCTTATCTATCTATCTATCTATCTATCTATCTATCTATCTATCTATTATCTCTTTATTTATCACCTTAAAGGATGTTAAACTACTTGGACTGGCAACGCACTCCTCAAGAACCATAGGCAACCTACAAACAAACAAACAAACATGCCATGTATGGGAAATTTCCTTTTGAATGATTGGTCAGTGTAGTCAAATGACTCCCAAAACAATATAGATTATTGATGTAGTCTTTGATTCCCTCTTGGGAGTTGAGTATGGCCTCTATTGCTGAAGACACCATACACTTAGGACACAGGACTCAAGCTGGATCTAACTCAAAAGCTCCTTTCCTAGAGTCTAACTTTTATAGTTTCAGAAAATACCGTGTATGCTTCCAAGAGAGGGAGAGGATTAAACAGATCTACTCAGCTTTAACACCTATGCACCATGACAGTTACCAGCATGGCATGGCATACATAAAAGCGCAACAGCTGGCACTCGCATGACATTGGCAACCAACAACTGTCTAATTGAACTTTAGGGCCATTTAACAGGAGGGAAGGTTTTTGGGGCTAGTGGTGTCATGGACCTTAGAAAAGAATCTACCACAGCCACTTTGTTGGACAAGCATAGTTCCTTACTACATTCTAAATCATTGTTATACCTACAGGTAAGTTTAACTCTTGCCCTTCATCAAAGAAGCCTCTCTTTATTCAGCAAATGAAGAGCATCACAGAAAACCACAAGTAGACACAATGCAGAGCCTAACAAATTGTGGGTAGCCCAGTCCCAATGGATACATCTGTATCAAAGCTTCTGAATTTATGGCTCAGGGAACATTTTGGAGGAGGAGTGGAAAGGTAGTAAGAGCCAGACTACCACGAAGTCTGCCCTGGAAAGTCTTTCCTAGAAATGGCTATATAAAGCAGACAAGAACAATTGCATCATCAGTGGATATGGTAATGTGAAAGGTGGACATATTTGTGGAGATTTATCACTAGACAAAGAACTACATGCAGCTAATGACTTCTGAGAGAATGAGAATTAGCCCCTCCCAGAGATGAGCTCCTTTATTGGTTCTCCAATAAGAGTGGTCGTCCTTGAAACCATACATACACACAAATAAGAAAATGGAGTCAGTAGGTTATACAATTTCTCATCACTTCCTAGGACTAGCAGGAATACCTCGATGCTATTCTGATTACTCAGACTCATACACCACATGAAATACAATTTCTTCAGGATGATTTATTTCACTTACTTATGTACTAGTAATGATCTTCATAAAAATCTTTAGAGCTTTTGCCCCTAAATGGGAAGTCCTTTCAATTTCACATTCATCAACAAACTTAGAATGACTTCATGGCTGCCTCACCCAATCATACATTCAAAGAACCCACCTATGTTAAAGTAAAATAAGAAAGGAAGGATTCAAACCCCCTAAAACTGTTTTCAAGCCAATTCCATAACCTCTATGTCTTTCTCAATGAGATATTAGTAAATTCATTATGTAACTTTGTCAAAGTTACATTATAGACTAAAATCTATATATCTTTTATGACTTACCCCTTCCAACTAGGCTTACAAGTCACAACATCACCCATCATAGAAGAACTTATAAGTTTTAATGACCACACATTAATAATTGTTTTCTTATTAGCTCCTTGGTACTCTGCATCATCTCACTAATAAAACAACTAGTCCAACACATACAAGTACAATACACGCTCAAGAGATAAAATTAATCTGAACGCTTTCACCAGCATTTATTCTGATTCTTATTGCCATCCACTCTCTACAAATCCTTTATATAATAGATGAAACCAATAACCCTATTCTAACAGAAAAAACTATGGGCCATCGATGATATTGAAGTTACAAGTACATTGACTATGGGGATTTATCTTTTGACTCCTATATAATTCCAACAAATGATCTAGAACCAGAAGAACTCCGACTCTTAGAAGGTGACAATCCAGTTGTCCTCCCTATAGAACTGCCAATTGGAATACTCATTTCATCTGAAGACATACTTCACTCATGAGCCGTTCAATCACTAGGATGGAAAACAGATCCAATTCCAGGCCAATTTAACCAAACTACAATTATCTCAAATTGCCCAGGACTTTTCTGTGGCCAAGACACAGAAATTTGCAGATCTAACCATAGCTTTATACCGATTGTCCTTGAAATGGTTTCATTAAAACACTTCGAGAATTGATCTGTTTCCATAATTTAACATCACTATGAAGCTTAGAGTGTTAACATTTTAAGTTAAAATTAGAGACCTTAACTTCTCTGTAGTGAAATGCTATGATTAAATACATGATTTATTACTGTTCTATCTTTAACAATCATATTATTCATCCGATTCCAACTCAAAACCTCTTAACAAAACTTCCCCAACACCCCATTATTAAATATTTAAAAATATTAAAAACTGAAAACCCCTGAGAATCAAAATGAATGAAAATCGATTTGCCTCTTTCATTACCCCCATGATAATAGGCTTGCCAGTCCTTATTCTCATTATTTCGTTTCTCTCGATCCTATTCCCCTCCTCAAAACGTCTAATTAATAACTGCCTATATTCCTTCCAACAATGACTTATTAAAGTCATCACCAAACAAATAATATTAATTCATATGCTAAAAGGATGAACTTGAACTCTCATAATCATCTCACTTATTATATTTATTGGATCAAATAACCTCCTAGACCTTCTTCCCCATATGTGAATACCGGTCTGCATACACACACTCACATACATGCATGTGGGGAGAATACTAGAAACATAAACAAAGTGATATTTGACTCTGTCTTGAACGATAAGTAGAAGTGTGTCTGAGTGAATGGGGTGAGGTAGGATGTGAGAAGACTATTTTCACAGGAAAGGACCGCTGGGGAAAGGTGGTTGGGGTAAGACATGATAAAAGAGTCAGAATGGATGTCCAGAAGGGTTCCAAAAGTGGGATGTTGAAATTACTAGCTCAGGCCAAAAGATTTGAAGCATGGTCCAGCCAAATGAGAGTTTGGAGAATTATCCTACAGATTGCCACTGATTTTCAAAAGATCTGAAGTGTGGAAATGGAGTGATCAGTTTTCATATTGAAAAACACAATTTTTGGCGACAGTTTCAAGAATTCATTAGTGGAGAAAGGACCAAACCAGGGGCAGAAATTGAATGTCAAACCCCTCTCTCCTTTTGGAAGATCCTGGATCCTATTTTTGGCTCAGAAAGTAAGCTCACTATTTACAGAGATAGCCAGACTAGTTGTTGCAACTTCTTAAAAAACATTTGTATTGTATTTGTTGTTATAAGAGAAAGAGCCATTTGTTGGACTGAGAGGGGGAGCTGTTGGGGGTGGGGAAAGATATACCTTAAACTTAAAAAAAAGGAAGTGGATGGGGTGGGGGTTAGGGGGAAGAGGGTTGGAGGGTGGGACTGGAGGGAGGAATAGGGAGGGGAATTGCAATTGAGATGTAACTTGAAGAAATAAAAATAAATTAAAAAATAAAAAAAACATTATCCCCAGTGCTGTATGAATATCTGCAAAGCAAAATGGGAAACTATGGCAACTCCTTGAATTGTACAGGGAAAGACAAACTGACCTGAACTACTATAATAAAGAATTTTAACATCGGATATACGCAGATCACTGAGCAATGACTTCCCCTACTCCAAAAAACAGTCATATTTAGTTTAGTGGTTATAGGCCTTATAATTTGATGATTTCAACAGCATGTTATTCTTTATCCTGTGACGTCTTGATGGATCTGAAAGTTATTACTGAATAAGACAAAATGAAATTGTATAAAACATTATACTTCAAAAGGAAAAGTTTGAGGTGAGAAATAGTTCAGTGGTTCAGACCACCTGCTGTCTACCAGTTGATGCAGGTTTGATCCCAGTACCAACATCAGGTGACACTGGGTTTATAACTCCAGCTTCGGGGGATCCAAGACCCTCTTCTGGTCTCTGTGGGCACCTGCATGAATACATAGCCCTGGCTGTTCTGGAACTTACTATATATATCAGGCTGGCCTCAAAATCATAGAGGTCCACCTGCTTCTGCCTCCTGTGTTCTGGGAACAAAGGGGTACACTACCATGCCCACCAGAAAGATCTGTGAATTTAAAAATCTCTTCCTCCATATGGAATGAGGGATTACTACTCTCAGTGTAACAGTGGTAATGCATATCTGGTATCTTTCAGTAAACGTGGTGGTGATTAAGAAGTTTGGTTCTTCTGATTGGCTCCATTTTCACCTCACCTATTTCATCTGTTATTTTGATCTTACCAATTCCCATTTCCTGTGTGTCATTAACAAGTGACAAAGTCAGAAGAGAAATGCTAATCCGAATCAGACCATAACCTTATCAAATATTCTTACTACTCCAACATAAAAAAATAACATTATTTTGCAGTGTGTGTGTGTGTGTGTGTGTGTGTGTGTGTATGGTTGTCTTTGCCCACATACATGCATATGGAAGCCAGAGGTCAATGTCAGGTGTTTCCTTCCATGGATTTATACCTAATTGTGTAAGACATGGTCTTTCACTGAACCTTGAATTCACTGATTTGGCTAGACTCTCTGGCCAGGAATCCATGGGATCCACCTGTCTCTATTCCTCAACATTGGGGTTACAGATATACCCCATTGATCCTGGCCTTCATGACGGTGTGGGGAGTTAAATTCAGGTCACTGTACTTGTACTAGAAAGAAGCACTTTTCCCGCTGAATAATATTGTCAGCCCCATAAATGTGATTTGATGGTTGATATTTATTCATATTGCCCGTGTATGCAGCAGCTTTCCATGGTTGATGAAAGTAGATTGAATATTCAACTGAAAAGTAATCCATTTTGGACTCAGGTTGTCTTCCCTCCAGTGCTTTGTCATGTGCCAGAGGTTTCCCAGCTAGAACAGGTGTGTGGCCAGAATTGCTCTCTGCTATTATTATTGATGGAACCCATAATTTGGCCTTTGCTAGTACATCTTCCTATGACTCTCTGGGTTCTGATCTGTGGCTGCTTTCTATCATTTCATATTTGCTATGTCCTCCATCAAGCTAATATATCAGCTGTTTATTATGCATGACTTGCTCCAGAATGTGACTGACAGATAACTGCTGCATTTTAAGTCTTGTGTGAGATTCTCAACCTGCTGCCAGCCTCTCCATTATATTCCATAAAACGTTTCTTGTTATGCATTATCGGAAGTGAGCGTAAGTTATTCTAGGGTCAGAGCCAACTTGAACCCTGTAAAGTGAAGGTGTGGGAAGGTGATGAGATGCTGTCTGGAAAAAGATGCAATTAAGGACACAAATAGGACAAATCTTCATAGTCCTGCATGGATGGACATGTAGCATCTTTGGTGCAAGATATGATGCACTGTGAGCTGGGCTAGTCATTTACTGTGAGGCTGTTATTCTGATAAAAGGGAAAGGGGCAGAATACTCACATTGCATTTTTAAAATTTGTTAAAATTTAAACTATTCTTTTAGTTATAGAACTTAGCACTTATTAAGCATATTAATGACTTTTGTATTACGATGACCAAAAAACCAAACCAAACCAAACCAAACCAAAACAACAACAACAAAAACCAGAAGGAAAGAAAGTAAAACTAAAGGAGGGAAGATTTATTTCTGTTTAAAGTTAAAGTTCAGAGACTTCAGGTCAACGAATAGGGAAAAGCATGGTAGAACAGCTCAGCTCATGTTGCAGGAGTGTATGGTGGACGCTGGTCACATCTCAGTGTTTCAGGAAGCAGAGAGCATGACAGAAATTAGAGGCTGGATAGACCTTCAAAGGCCTCCCCCTAGACCCTAGACTTCTGCCAGCCTGATCCCCAACTTCCATTGCCTCTCAGGATAGCACCATCTACTGCAGAATAAATGTTGAAAACATGAGCCTGTTGGGGACTTGTAAGATTCAAATCATAAAATTGTGTTTACATCCAGAGCTTTGCTGTTAAAAACGTGACTATATTCAAAATGGAGTAACTTATGTCAAGCCCTGGGAAATTGGAGGGAGGGCCCTCATGCATGGTTTGCCTCTTAATAGAAAAACATAATTTTTTTTCCAAACCACAGTTTACTACAGAGTCACATCAGGACAAACTGCAGTAGAAGGAAAGCTAGGTGTCCGCATAAGAACACTACCCTCATGCCTAACAAGGCAGCTGATACTGATCTAAGTTCCAGGCTCTACCCATTTGTTGCTGCCACTCACTAATCAGAGCTGGGCAGCTCTAGAAAGACGGCTGCAGGAGCGTTCCTTTGAAGCAACTTATACAACTTTCCTCTTTCCCAGTAATGCTCCCCCATTTCCCATTGCCTTTTTTAGTCATCCAGAGACCACCTCAGTCTGTACTTATGCCATGCATTGTAGTCTTATCTTTATAGCATTATCACGTAACCTTTTGCTCAGAGATTTAATACTGGTGCCATTTGCACCAATTGCACAAACTATATCATTGGTTTTCTAATAATCATTTTTTCATTTTTGATTAAAAATATTTTTTTTTCATACAACATATTCTGATTAGTTTTCCCTCTCCCAACTTCTCTGAGGAAACCTCACAGCCTTTGTTGCTTTCTATCATTAAAAAGCAGGCATCTAAAAACAGGGAAAAAAAAGATAAAACAAAAACAAGCAAACCAGAATAGGACAAAACAGATAAACAAATAAACAAACAAATAGAACCAAAGAAAAGTACAAGAAACACAGATAGATGCAGAGACATCTATCTATACACACAGAAAACCCACAAAAACACAAAACTGAAAACCATAATATATAAGCAAAGGATCTGTAATATTAAAAGAAAAAAACCCCAGACAAATAGAGAACAAATGAACAAACAAATCCTCCAAAGATACCAATGATTTTGTTTTGTGTTGGGCATCAACTCCTGGGCATGGGCCCTGCCCTTAAGTGTGGCTCATATATCCAGTGAAACTCCATAGGAAAAAAACTATTTTTTTCCTTTTCAAGAGGCTATCAATTGAAGCTAGCTTCTGGGTTAGGATGGGAGCATGTGTCCACTTCCCCTATCAGTACTGGGACCTGCTCCATTAGGCCTTTACCTGTGTGGCTCTGTGCATGCTGCCATAGTCTCTGAGAGTCAGGCTTCCCACCAGAACACCATGTTGGTCCCCATGCCCCCAGGAAATGCATTCTTAAAGATGATGTGACTTCCTGGCTTTTTCACCAGCAGTTTATAGTGAGGGAATGAAAATCGAGGTCGGTTTGGTGGCAATGCCTGCGACTTTTTCATGACCCACCTTCTTTTCTCAACTGAATAACAGCCCTAGAAATGCTCCTTCTTAAGCCAATCCCAGGAATAGTGAGAGAGAGAGAGAGAGAGAGAGAGAGAGAGAGAGAGAGAGAGAGTTGACAGGCCTTCTGTTTGCTTATTGAGATCCAGGCTTCAATCATTAGTAATTCACCTAACAACCTGGAAGCAGGTGGTCTATTGTGCACTAAGAGTATGCCAGCCAAGGTGGCAATCTAAAACAAATTTATAAAAATCTAATTATTTATTGAGGAAACATCTTCTGATACCTATAAGCTTAATGTAGTCCAATAAATATATTAACTGATGAGTTAAGTATTGCTTCATCTCTCTTGACCTTACCTTCACCTCTTGATCATATTTTGCTCAACATTGTTCATCAGCTTGGGAGAGGATCTTTGCAGCCTGGCTCCAAGATGGAGAATGGAGTTCTCAGTTTAGTAATTGTGAGAGCCTGGACCCTGAGACTCCGAGGGTAGAATCTATAACTTAAGTGATAGAGTTGGGAAAATATGTTATATGCCAGAGGCAGTTTTCTGTGATACAAATGGACAAAAATTCTATGTGGCGAGAGAGGACAAACAGATGAGAAAGTATTGGTGATGGCAGAGGGACTAATGTGTTTTTCAGCTTCCTGAGGAGAATATCTATCTATCTATCTATCTATCTATCTATCTATCTATCTATCTAT
>CAJQZJ010031998.1:4626708-4639899 GCA_907164525.1 Lophiomys imhausi | reverse complement strand
ATCTATCTATCTATCTATGTACCCATCCATCCATCCATCCATCCATCCATTCATCCATCCATCCATCCATCCATCCATCCATCCATCCATCCATCCATCAATCTATCTATCTATTTAAATTGATTTTCATGAGACAGGGTTTTCATGCAGCCCATGCTTTTCTCCCTAACTCATTATGCAGTTCTAGATGACTTAGATTCTTAATTCTCTGGCCTCCTCTCTGTAGTGAGGGATCACAGCTACTCTTATCTGACTTTGGGGACCTGAATTTCAATGGAGGAATGATGACTAAGACTTGTGTTCTGGGTGAGGTGGAATGTTCTTCAATTTCATGGGGTCTTCCATCGACAAGTTTTTTTTTAATTTTTGTTTTTGTTTTGTTTGTTTGTTTATTTGTTTTAAGTTAAAGTCCCATTCTGTTATTCAGGCCATCCCAGAACTCACTTTGTGGCTCAGGCTAGCCCACACTTGCAGTGCTTCACCCTCAGTGTCAGGATTACAGCCTTGAGCCACCACATCTGGTTCATCCACTGTAGGTTTCACACAGAATTTTGAGATACAGTGGTTTGTGAAACTCACAACCTCACAGTTCGCCCCAGTCCCCAGTCTTGATAGTCTGTGAGATTCACATCCCTGGTATTAAGAATGCTATTGTAAGGAGGAAAAAAAAATGTAAAAAATCATGGGTGCCATCTTGTGGGATGGGAGCTAAAACAGGAAATCCAGTCTTGGTTACACAATAGAAACATTTCTTCCCAGTCAAAGCTTGAACTCTCTGTCAGTTTTAGAGACTCTGCTCCCTTAAATTGTGAAAGAAAGAGTGCTGTAATTACTGCAACCATAAGTTAATGCTGAGAGTGTGCAGAAGTACTGCTAATTCTGCGTGTGTGTGTGGGCGTGCATGTGTTCATGTGGGTGTATGTGTGTGTGTCTAGGGATTAAATCCATAGCATTTCACATGAGAGGCAAACATTACCACTAAGTTAATCCCTAACTCCTTGCTTATGTATTTGATAGTAAAGACAGTTCGACTTTTGTTCCCCATATGATTTAAAAATAGTCTTGTGTAGGTTATCATGCACTGTTGTGATGCAGTGAAAGGTTCCTTTTCGCCCTCATTTGCCTAGTAGGATCATTTCACAGAGGACATTTCACTCCCAGGGAACCATGTGTCTTCTGGTTAGTACACAGCATTCTCATGACCTTTCTTTCCCTTTGGCCAACTGCATCCTGTAGTTCTGCTGCTTGGCATCAAAAATCAGGGTTCCTTGGGCTCAGTGTTGGAACACCTGTCTGAAGGGACTGTAGCTGGCCACAGCCTGGCAAGTATGGCTCTGGCAGGCTTTGCCCTTCTCCAGCCTTCCCTCTTCTTTTCTAGAAACTTTGCTGAAAGCATTCCTGAAGCTGGCCACCAAGGTCTGTTTCCTTATTTGGCCACTTCCTCCTCTTGAGGCTGACTACCAAGTTCTAGCTCTCAAAGTACTGAAGTCCAGCAGTCAAAAGCCCACTTTGGATAACCTAATCAACATGCCCAATCAAAAGGAACCAACTCATCCTAACATGGGGTTCCGCCTTTACCTTTATAAACTGTCATTTGCTTGTGGGCCAACTCTGTCTCCTTTTGCAGACTCCAGAGGCAGTCCTTTGTCCCTCTGAGACAAATACCCTTCTCCCTCTCCCTTGTTCCCTTCCCCTTCTCCCTTCTCCTCACTTCCTGTCTTTGTCTCATATTCCCTGCCTTTTGTCCCTCTGGGGCAAGTAAATCTCCCTTTGTGCTGAGAACTTGGTCTTGCGGTGATTGTATTGATACCAGTCCCTTCACTCTTTTTTTTTTTTCTTGCTCTTTCCTTTTCATAAGTGCTAGAATCTGTACCCATGACTTCAGTTCCACCTTTTAAACTAATGACACATTTTCCTTCAAGACTGATATCTTCTTTGAATTTCACCATCATACATACATGATCTCAATCTGACCTCTCATTTGGTCAAGTCACAGGTAGAGAAGCATGCCGACACCAATGGCTGGTTTCCTTCAACCATCCGGATTACTTCTTGGCTTTCCAATCTCAGTGGTTGGTTGCATCCTCTCTTTCAAATCAGAAGACTGTGATTCCAGTTTACATTTAAATGATCCACAAATCCTGTTTTCTTTTTTTGATTTTGCATGTATTAATTTCATTAAGTTAAGTAATAAAAAAGTCTCATCTTCCACAACAGTTAGATGTCTTTATCTCAGCAGCAAAATCATGATCTATAGGGTTTGTTTATCCATGAGGGGACTTACTGACCTTCTTTTCCGGCTGCCATTAGATTTAAGTGTAGAGGGTTCTGTGTTCCAGTCTGCTAGTGCAGCGTATTATCAGCGGCCTTGAGGGGCAACTAATGCCAGTGAGTCTGTGGAATGCAAAGGAACTTCCCTGTGTTGACATCTTCGGAACCTTTGCAGGAGTGTGGAAACAACTTTCCATAGCTGCATTAAGAAATTCCCTCGTGTGCTGAGATCAAACTTGCTTAGAGGAAGCAGCCCAGGTTCATTCATGCTCATGTTGCCCACGGAAGCTGCACAGCTGGGGCTGTCTCCTACCATCAACTTTCTCCACCTGTCAGAACCTGAGGACTGCTGACTACTAGTTTGGTGACATAAACAAATTTGCATTAGTTGAAAGAAGGGGATAGAGGACAGTGAAGGCTGAATGGATGGAGGATTGATCTGGTTTGAAACCAGATCAATCCTCCATCCATTCAGCCTTCGTTACTTCATAGAATGTTAAACTGCAACAGAGTTTTTGTTTCTTTTACAAGAGTAAGGGGAAATGTAAACAGGCTTTAGACACCAGATTCTCTGTGAGTTATGATTTCATATGGGGTTGCAAACATGAGTGTAGAAGCCAGGAAAATCAGGCATCAGTAAGAGGTTACTACTGAGCATACAGTGATAAAAAGCTAATTAAAAATGAAATGTAATGAATCTGAGTGTTGCAGGTATTGATCACTCATGGTACAGTTACATGACTTCACTCAGCCATGCTTCTGAAGACACACTGTGAGCACTTTGTACTATATATGGTCTAACATGTCACAGTGTCATTAAACCACACTGAGCAGATTCATGACTATGGTATGTTATGAAATTTAGTGCTTTTCCTGTGCACACAAAGTTTTCTAATCTTATTAAAGATATTGAATAGTTTCCACCATTACTTCTCAGCATGTAAGCATCAAATTAGTGTCTCTTTGGGTTGGATTGTTTGAGAATGTTTGTTTTGTTTTTGTTTTTTACATGTATTTATTTCTTCAAGTTACATCTCACTCATAATCCCTTCCTCCTCCCCCTCCTGGTCCCACCCTCCTACCCAAGTTAATAGTAACATTTGATGTTCAGTGCTTTTGTGGTCAGTTATTTAAATATCCTAAGAAGTTCCCCCTCACCCTCCTATCTGTTTTTATTTTTTTTAATTTAAGGTATATCTTTTCCCTCCAACAGCTCCCCCTTTTATTCCAATAAACAACTCTTTTTCTTATAACAATAAATACAATACAAAACAATAAGAATAATTAGGCCACAATTATGAAAATTATCAGGTATAACATACATTCCAAATGTTCAGTGCATACATATTTGGCAACTGATATTAATATTCTACTATCTATCTATCTCAATGAGTTTAAAGTTCTATATCTAACTCAGTTTCCATTCTAACTTGTATTACCAACTTAAAAACATCTTCTTAGACCTAGAACATCCATTTAATTACTAAACAACTTAAAAATCCATGGCAAAACTATAACTATCTATTCTTCAACCACATCAGAAACCTTAGAAGGATAAATATATCTGAATAAACAGGAAGTGCAGAGCCAGCAGCTTTCAAAAGTAAGAAATGACAGACAACTGGCAGCCTGGACAGTCCCCAGCTTCTCTCAATACATTAGAGAATCTATCTTCAGCCTTTTGGTCCAGTATCTCTGACAGACATTAATTGTAAAGCAGGAATTATGAAGGACTTGTCTACCCTGTCTTGGTAGAGCTAGGCTGTCAATTTACCTGCTTCTAAGTTTTGTCCTTTTTGGACTGCATTCTGTCTATAATTAAAGCAAGGGATTATTCTTGCCCAGTGCTAAGCTTACCACTAATGCAACCATCTCCAAATGGAGATTCTTCAATGCCTATCCTCTACTTGAAGTAGAATGGGGGTGCTGTCAGGAGCTGATATGTATCAATATCAAAACATCTTAAGAAAACATCCTTGAATACTATATTTTATAGATTTCTTGAAGTTTTTGAAGACCACCTATCTATTTCCTATTTTTGGATAAGCAAATGTTGCTTATCTCTTAGCATCTTGATTTCTGATTACCTTAGAAAACATCTGTGATAAACCAGACTAGCACTGAACAAAATGACACATTTGAATGACTATTAGTTTGCATTTCTTTCTTTTTTTTTTTTTTCGGTTTTTCGAGACAGGGTTTCTCTGAATATCTCTGGCTGTCCTGGATTTGCTTTGTAGACCAGGCTGGCCTCGAACTCACAATGATCCGCCTGCCTCTGCCTCCCAAGTGCTGGGATTAAAGGCATGCGCCACCACCGCCCAGTTAGTTTGCATTTCTTAATTATCCTAAACAGTTTGTAACAGTTGCTATCAAAAGACCAATACTTCACATTGCATTTTTAAGTGTTACTTGGGTACAATACCTTAAAAAAAAAGAGTTAACCTTAATTTTGTATCAATATACTAAGATATAAGAGTATATTCAATAATCTGTCCCTTTTTCTTTATTATTCCTATATTATATCTATATCACATTTTTTTCAAGTCTTCCCCCTCCCCCCTACATAGGAGAGAAAGAAGGATAGAGAAAAGAAAATGAGAGAAATCTTTGGGTCTAACCTCCAAAACCTATTTAACAAGCCCATTTAACAACTTGTAAGTCATCCCCCTAAAACAAACATCTATAACCCATCAAATTACCAAAGGGGGACAGGAACCACCCACCCCACCTTCTGGGAATGGGACATTACTCTCTTAAGATTATTTCCTGCTGATTTGGGATGTAGGAAACCTGTTTGGGGCCCAAATAAGAATGGAAAAATGGTTAAGCAAGTTAATAGTAACATTTGATGTTCAGTGCTTTTTGTGGTCAGTTATTTAAATGTCCTAAGAAGTTTGTAGTCAGAGACTGAACTTCAGGGTTTTACTGAAGTCCTGGATGGAATAGTTTGTGGGGCTGAACCATTTTAATTAGCGATTTTTGAGTTGTTCTGGTTGTAGATTTTTGAGGAAACAGCTAGTGAGGAAGTCTGCGGGGCTGCGTCATCTGGGATACTTGTCTTCTTTGGTATCTGGTCCCTTTTATTTAGAGGTTGCAGTTGTCCAGTTGTCCCTGGACTCCTTAGATGGATGCTTTTAATATCCTGGAAAGATAAGAACAGAGCCCGGCCCTAATCCTAACTCTTGGGCACTACTTTTTTTTTGAAGATTGGTTTTTTTTTTTAAATATGAAAAGTATTATCTTTCAACTGAGATAAAAAAATTCTTTTGATATTTTGGAACTAAACAAACCTTTAAATTTATTTATTTTGAGATCACAAAGGGCAATTCGTTTTGAATTTCAGCATGCCTTTTGGCAGTAGCTTTTAAACTTAAATCATTGAAAATCTGTGTTCCTGCCTCTGCCTTCCAAGTATTGGGGTTGAAGGCATGTGCCTCTCAATTATTGGGATTAAAGGTGTGCACCACCACCCCTGGATCTAACTTTTTCTCTATTTGGAGCTTGCTTTCTGCCAGGCTGGCCTTGAATTCAGAGATCTGCATATTTCTGTTTCCAGTGTGTTGGGATTAAGGGTATATTCCTCTCAAGTGATGGGATTAAGGGTGTGCTCCATCACTACCCTGTTCATTGTAACTCTAGAATTTAAGAGACAACTAACTCTATAGTGATTCTCCTGTCTCTGCTGGAGTTAAAGTCATGGGCTAACACCACCCTTCTCAAATATTTTACCTTAGCTCCAAATTACTTCAGCTCTTAGAGATTTAGAAAACCAGGTTGAACTGTAGTAACCCTTAATTTATTTACAGCATTTTAAACCTCCTAACTGACTTTTTAAATGTCATACAACAAAGATATCTTTTTTTCTTTATTTTTTATTTCTTCAAGTTACATCTCAATCGCAGTCCCCTCCCTATTCCCCCTCCAGTCCCACCCTCCCACCCTCAACCCCCATCCTCTTCCCTTTTTTTTAAGTTTAAGGTATACCTTATTTCCCCCTACATTTCCCCCTTTCAGTCCAACAAATGGCTCTTTCTCTTATTTTTTTAATGTTTTTTTTATAAATACTTTACTTTTTTTCTTCAAGTTACATCTCAGTCACAAACCCCTCCCTCTCCCGCCCTTCCACCCTCTTCCCCCCAGAAGTTTCCCCTTTCAGTCCAACAGATGGTTCCTTCTCTTATAGCAGTAAGTATTATACAAAACAACAGATATAAATATGCCACATTTATGAGAGTTAAATGGCCCAGTATACCTTCCCAATGTCCAGTTTATACATATTTGGCCCCTGACTTTAACATTCTACTATCTAACCATCTCCATGAGTTTAAAGGTCTATATCTGACTCAACATTCATACTAACTTGCAACACAATTTTAAAAGTATCTTCTTAGATCTATAACACTCTCTTGACTCCTAAACAACTCAAATTTTAATTATGAGACTCTAGCTATCTGCTCTTCAACCACCTCAGAGACCTGAGAGGGATAAATATATCTGATTTTATAGGAAGTACAGGGCCTGCAGCTTCCCAAACTAAGAAATGACATACCAGTGGCTGCCTGGACAGTTCCCATTTTCTCTCCATACATTACAGCATCGATCTTCAGTCATTTGGCCCCGTTTCTCTGACAGACATTGATTGTAGAGCAGGGGTTATGAAGGACTTAACTACCCTGTCTTGGCAGAGCTAGGCTGTCGACTTACCTGCTTCCAAGTTTTGTCCTTTTTGGACAGAAGTCTGTCTACAGTTGAAGCAAGGGGTTTTTCTTGCCAAGAGATAGGCTTGCCACTAATTCGATCATCTCACACTGGAGATTCTTTGATGCTCATCTTCTACTTGGAGGAGAATAGGGGGTGCTGTTAGGAGTTGATATGTCTTGAGATAAAAAAATCTAAAGTTATGAAAACATCTTTGAATGCCATATTCTGCAGATCTCTTGAGGTTTTTGAAGAGGTCCTATCTATCTCTTATATTAGGGTAAGCAGATGTTGCTTGTCTTGTAGCAGGTTTATTTCTTTTATATATAGGAAAAAAATCCTATAAGCTGATATCCAAGAGTGTGTGAGCTATGTGGCAGCCTGCAGTCTAACATCCTAACTTGAAATTAAGACAACTTTTCCTTTCATGCCAGTAAGGCAAGTAAGTCTTGTTTTCTTAGTCAAATGTGCTACAATGTATTTCAGTTTTAGTCTCCATGGTTACAGCCTATAAATATTAGCCTGAAAATGGGAAGCAAACAGCGACACATGAATGTAGCAGCTTATGACTATTCTGGATATTTTATCCACATTGAGGAGGAATAACAAAGCTCACAGTGATTGTAAATATTGTTTTCTAAGAATGATTGTTTACATAGGAAAATATTTATAAATAATGACTCATGAGGATATTTAGGAACAAAGTACACAGTTCCATGTTTTCACATAAAACAGATGCAATTATCTTTGAGATGCTAATATACATGAGAAAAAAATTAAAAGTGGCTCTGAGTAGTTGGTTAAAATGTATAATAAAAGTGTAATTCAGTAGAAAAATGGAATAAAAGTGAAAACAAATTCATTATAATTTAAATAACTAGGAATATTAAGAGAAAGATTTTAATTATAGTTTATCATAATCATTACTATAATTATGATGAACTACAATTATAACAATTACAACAAATATAAAACATGTTTTCAAAGATACTGATTGTCCTGGCTGTATATTTTTTTTGTCACATGGCACAAGCCAGGGTCAAGAAGTGGGAACTTCAGTTGAGAAAATATTTTCATTAGATTGGCCCATAGCCAAGTCTGTGGGACATGTTCTTGATTAATGACTGATGCGGGGAGGGCCCAACCTACTGTTGGCAGTGCCACTCCTAGTAGGTAGTCCTTGCTGTATAAAAGAGCAGGCTGAGCTCTCTCATGGGGTGGGGGGTGGGGAAGCAAGCAAGTAAGCAGAATTCCTTCATGGTCTGCTTCAGTTCTAGCCTCCAGGCACCTGCTTCTTTTCTGGTATTCACTTCCCTCCAAGACAGACTATGATCATGATTTTTTTTTTTGCCTCCACGTTCATTTCTTGAGTTCCTGCCTTGATTTCCCTTCATGATGAACTGTAAGCTGAAAGATGAAACAATCCCTCTCCTCCCCAAGTTGTTATTGGTCATGATATTTTATTGCAACAAGAGAAAGCAAAGTAAGACACTAGTAAACAAAAATATTGAAATATCATGATACTGGGTACAGGAGCATAAGAAAAAAATCTGATAGTATAATAGAATAATGTACGTATTTATATATTTATGCATCTATGTATTAGTATCTATCATCTATCTATTATGTATCATCTATCAATCTATCAATATCTCTCATCCATCTATCTACCTATCATCTCTATCTATCTATCTGTCTATCTATCTATCTATCTATCTATCTATCTATCTATCTATCTATCATCTGTCTAAATATGTTTGTATATTATAGTTAATCTCCATTGTTAACTTGCTAGAATTTAGAATCACCATGAAAGCACACCTCTGTATGAGTCTATAAGATTGTTTCCTAGAAGGTGTAGCTGAGCAGGGAAGACCCAACCTTAATGTAGCCAGCATCATCCAATGGGCTAGGTGCTTTAGCTGAATAAAAAGGGACAAAAGGGAGAGAGAACTGAACTTCAAAATTCATGTCTATCTGCTTCATGACTGCAGATGCAGCACAACCAGCTGCCTCATGTTCCCAACACCATTACTTCTTCATCAAGATGGACTGGACTTCCCAAATGTGAGCTTACATGAAATCTTTCCCTCTTTAAATTGCTTCTTGTCAGGCATTTTTGTTACAGTATTGTGAAAAGCAACCAACACTACCTTACAGTCAAGGGTGAGATTCCTTCTCCTAGAGCAGCAGAAATACCTCTGAACTTCCGCTTAAAACAAATCCAGATGCCACTCAGGGAAGCAGTGCTGAAAATCAAAAGACATTGATTCTATGGAGGAGCTCAATCAAATAGTGTATCTGTGTATTTCTTAATTTTTTAGGAATGCTTTTTATTGTGACGCTATGCTATATCATCTGTGTGGGCATTACCACTATAAAATACTTCGATCATTGTAAGTTATTAAACAGAAGCTTTCTTTGCACTTACAATAATAACAGATCACGTTTCTGTGGTAAAATTAGCTCTCATTCTACTTAAAGTTTCACTTCTTAAATGGATAGAGATAATCGAATCATTACTGGAAGGAACGGGTTTTCCTTTGAGCAGCTACAAGTGCTCTTATAAAGACTGACATTGTTTAACAATGCAGAGTTCTGCTGCAGCTGATGGAGCCAATGTGCTCAAGCTAATTGCTTCACTTGTTATAAGTGCACAAGAAAGCCTGGGACCAGAATGAGTAGAGGAACAGTAGAAGAGCAACATTCATTGCAAATGATGCAATGTATGTTATGGTTTTTGCTCTGTGTCACTGCAACAGAAATACCTGGCAAACAACTGAAGAGAAGGAAAGATCTTTTCAGCACCTGGTTTTAGGAGGAACTTCAGTCTGCCATAGAAGCAAGGCATGGTTAGGCTGTTCATTTTGTTGTTGGGAGGACTGAGGTTTGCTCACATGGCCAGGAAGTAGGCAGAACTAGTCTAGAATTATCTGTAAGTATAACTTTCCAAGGCCTACCTCCAGTGGCTTAATTTTTGCAGCAAATCCCCACCAGGCTCCACATCCTTCAAAATAGTGTCAGGAGTCAATCACTGATTGTTCAATTCATGAACCTGTGGAAGACATTGCTGCAAATCACAGCAGACATGGAGTGTCCCCAAAGCTGAGGTTTGCAAAGGTTTTCTTGCCAGCTAATGGGCAATATGGAGAGGTAATTAAATCATGAGGATGTTAATGAATGGACTAATCCACTGATAGATTGAAAATGTGACTGTAGAGAAATGTACAGTAAAGCCTTTACAGACGGCTTTTAGTGAAATGTTTAGTAATGCCTTTATGTCTGGTTTTGGGTGAAATGTCTGAACAAGGCCTTTGCTACATGAAACCTTGCAGCTACACTAGAGGCTGAGAACCTGTTTTGAGACTGTTTGAACCTTGAAGAGATATTGTCTCTTTAGAGAATCTGCACTTGGTGCTATGTGAGAGCTCACAGCTGCACCAACCTTGGTCCTAAAACACTCCCGGAAAACCTGGAGTTCTTGCTTTTGATTATGGCTAGCCATGGTCAAAAGGGACTGAGATTCGTGTAGGCTGTCTGCTCTTGAGGGCAGCGAGGGCAAGGTAACTTTGGTAGTTGGAACCTTTCCCAGTCCCGATTAACCTTGTATGATGTTTGAATAAAGTAACTGGAGTGAGCTAGCTGGGTGTTAGTCTTTTCCAAGGAGTCTGAACCCCTCTGCTCCTGTGGGAAATGAAGGCTTATCATCTTGGTGAGCTTCTCTACTGTAGCACCCATGGTGAACACCATTCAACATATAACAGTATTATTAAGAGGGATGAAAGGTAGAAGGTGGGGCCTTGTCAGGAGAAGTTGGTTACTGGACTACACTCTGGAAAGCTAGAACTTGTTCTGCTCTTTGTGGTTTTCCCCTCCTTCCTGCTTGTCACAAGACCATCAGCTCCTTTTAGACTAACATGCTAAGTAACAGGTTCAAACAACTTGAAATGACAACCTATGACACCAAGATCTAAGTTCACCTTTCTTCCCTTTAAGGCTTCCCTCTCAGGTGTTTGTCACAACAGTAAGAACAGTAAGTAACACATCATCATGTTCCTGAATCTTATGTAAATGAATGGTCTGAAAAACTCTGCCTTTTGGATTTATAGCTTCCTCTTCAATCTTTTTATGTAATATGAAATTCATACATGGAGTTTTTCCCCTTTGTGATGTATTTGGTAATATCACTCCATGTTTCATAGTACATAGTATTAATAAATGTCATTTTTCTAGTTGTGCAGTCATTAAGTTTCTCAGAGGCAGATATGGAGTAATTAAGTTTTTATTAAACTTAGTTCATGTTTATTCTTCTGAACTAATGACTGTCAGCAGGGTTGATTGTAAACAAAAGTGATGAAAAACAACAGACTGTACATTTGTAGCATTTTAGAGGACAAATCCACTGTAGCAAGTATACTCAGACCACCCACTTTGTGTTCTATAGTGAGACTTCTCATTCACTATTTATATATATATATATATATATATATATATATATATATATATTACATAGACCAAACCTATAATTTACCAGTTCTCTGCTGACTGATTGGCAGTTGGTGGCTTCATGTGTACCACATATAGTTCAGTTCAATTAGCTGGTAGGTAATATAGAATTGTCAGCCTCCTCGCTGGAGTACAGTTGTATTTTGAGTGAACATCACAAGCTTGCATGAAAAAGAGAAAAGGAATAATACCAGGTGCTATTTTGGCTTTAAATGTGTTAAAATTCATGTCAGTGATGTTGTTTATACACCACTGAAACCAAGGGAGGATCTGGGAACTTATAATGGGAATGTAACAAACCCATTAAACACCATGTGGTAGGTGTTTATTAGAGACTTGACAAAATCAAATTATAGATGTTTCAATCTAGTCTTTGTCCCTTTCTTCCTGCTTCCAAAGTTGAGCAAAGCAAGTATGAATTGTAATCTTTGGGAATTAAAGGTGACATTACCATGCGTCTTGCAGTATCAAAAGAAACATTAATAGAATATTATTGTGAATACTTTATGACCGAACTCTGAAAATGAAATGACTGCCTTCCTAGAAAATCACAATACATAGAAATGGGCATAAAAAGTAGAGAGAATATGAGTGGTTTGTAATTACCAACAAAGCTGAAAAAAATAGCTTGAAAACTTAAGTCACAGCAATATTCATGAAAGGATTAATTATTGAATTCTATATTTTTTATGGAACAGAGTCTCATGTATCAAAGGCTGGTCTCAAACTCACAGTGTACCCAAGAATGACCTTGAACTTCTAATCCCTGTCTTGAGATGATAAGCCTGTGTCATCATGCTTGATTTATGTAGTGCTAGAGAGTGAGCCCAGAGCACTGTGCTTGCTAGGCAAGCACTCTTCTTGTAGTGGGGCCCATACAGGGTGATCATCACATAAGGAGGTTCTCAGGGAAAGGGGAGTGTGCTGGCCACCTGAACCTTCAGCCTTCACTCTGAAGACAAACAGACGTGACAGGGGTGATGTCTAAGCATTTTTAATATTTTAATATTTCATTCCCTGACTTATATACACAATCAAATGAGTGTTTCCACATGAGGCTATGTGGGCCAATCACATTAAAGGTCATCCTATTACATCACATAGCACAAGCCTGGTAACATGGTGACCATGCATTGATTACGAGTCTGGCTCACCCAATCAGCTATACCTATGATTGGGCTTCAACTCCACCCCAGCATCTTCTGGCTGGGACCATCTTAGATATCTCCCACAAGTTACTTGCATTTTCCCAGCAACGAGGCATTTTTCATAAGCCTCCATTTCTCCACACTTCTGACTTGAGATGCTTCTCTGGGTCTCAAACTTTTTTTTTTTTTACCACCTCTTTTATTTTTTGTGATTATGATGAAATTACATCATTTCCCCATCTGCTTTCCTTCATTTAACCCCTCCCACATACACCTTAGCTCTTTTTCTAATACATAGTCCCTTTCCTCATTAATTGTTGTTATGCATATATTGTGTATACATATAATACATACATACAGCCTGCTCAGTATGTATAATGGAACTGGATAATGGATATGTGTGCTCTTCCTTGGGTGAGACTATTTCTCCCATTCTTAGTATTCCTTAGTTACCGTTAATTCTTTTTTTTTTATAAATACTTTATTTTTTTTCTTCAAGTTACATCTCAGTAACAAATCCCTCCCTATTCCCCCTTCCTAACCTGCCCTTCCACCCTCTTCCCTC
>CAJQZJ010031998.1:4544205-4626308 GCA_907164525.1 Lophiomys imhausi | reverse complement strand
CAGTTCCCATTTTCTCTCCATACATTCCAGCATCAATCTTCAGGCTTAGGGTCCTGTTTCTCTGACAGACATTTGTTGTAGTGCAGGGATTATGAAGGACTTACCTACCCTGTCTTGGCAGAGTTAGGCTGTCGACTTCCCTGCTACCAAGTTTTGTCCTTTTTGGACAGCAGTCTGTCTGCAGTTGGTGCAAGGGGTTTTTTCATGCCAAGAGAAAGGCTTGCCACTAATTCAACCATCTTACAGTGGAGGTTCTTCGATGCTTATCTTCTGCTTGGAGTAGAATAGGGGGTGCTGTCAGGCGCTGATATGTCTCGATATCAAAAAAAAATCTTGATTTAAGATAACATGGGTCTCAAACTTTTGAGATAAAATTAATTTGAGCATTCCACAAACTTTCAGTGAGCAGAAATACTAGTGTCCTTGTTTGGTCTCCTGAGGCTATCAAGACACTGGTGACAAATCTCAAGAAGGACATGATATGATGAGTAATACCTCTGATGCCCACAGATGGAAAGACTCTCAATGAGACTTTAGCGAATCAATTCTAGCAATAAATGTAAAATGACCAAATTATAAGTATGATAATACTGAAGAAAGCTGACAAACTATATCAGATTTACAGAGTAAAAACAAAGAGATAGCCTCTTTTAATTTTATTAGATAGATACTTATCAACATTTCCTCGTCTATGTCCATAGCAGCCTTATTTGTAATAGCTAGAAACTGGAAACAACCCAGATGTCCCTCAACCGATGAATGGATTGAATGGATAAAAAACAAAACAAAACAAAAACAAAACAGAAAACAACAACAACAACAAAAACAAAACAAAACTGTGGTACATCTACCCAATGGAATACTACTCAGCCATCAGAAAAAACAAAATCATGAAACTTGCAGCCAAATGGATGGAACTAGAGAAGCTCATCCTGAGTGAGCTAACCCAGACTCAGAAGGATGCACATGCGTCTATTCACTTATAATTGGATTTTAGCCATGTAGTACAGGATAACTATACTGCAACCAATGCACCAAAGAGAACAGGAACATAGATTTTGTTAGCTGTCAATGAGACACTTTGCCCTAGTGGTGCTGCCTTGTAGGCCCCCAGTGTATGAGGGGGCTCTTGGCCCTCATATGACTGCTGAACTGGGGTGGGGCACTGATATGTAGGGACACTCCACTCCAGAGGAGTAAGACAGAAGGGAGAGGGGGTAGAGGGGGAGAGGGTGGGACTGGGAGGGGTGGAAAGAGGGCACTGTGATGGAGATATAACTTTAAGTAATAAATAAACATTAAAAAAGGTTTCACTATTTAACAGGAAAAAATTAAAGGTAAAAAAAAGCTTGATGTCTCCAGTAAGTTAAAAAATTCTCAGCAAGGCGATATCTTAAAACACTTGGTATAGCTCTGCCTCAGGACCCAGCCATACCACTTCTGGGTATACACCCAAATGCCTCTTCACAGAATCATAAGGAAGTTTCCTCATATATGTTTATAGCAGCCTTATTTGTAATAGCTAGAAACTGGAAACAACCCAGATGTCCCTCAACCAAAGAATGAGTCAAAAAACTGTGGTACATCTATACAATGGAATATTATTCAGCTATCAGGAACAATGAAATTATGCAATTTGCAGCCAAATGGATGGAACTAGAAAAGCTCATCCTGAGTGAACTAACCCAGACTCAGAAGGACACATATGGCATCTATTCACTTATAGTAGGATTTTAGCTATATAGTAGAAGGTATCGATAACTACAACTAACACACCAAAGGGAACTTGGACATAGACTTCTTATTTTTAATTTTTATTCTTTATATATTTTTCATACATTAGTTATATTTTTTTTCTATTTTTTAGTCTTTTTTATCTGTTGTATGCTTATTGGTTTGTTTGTTTAGTAGTTCTCTCTCCCGGGCAACGAGACACTTTTCACTGATGGTACTGCTTCGTAGATCCCCAATGAATGAAGAGGCTCTTTGCCCTCATACGACCTCTAAACTGAGATGAGGGACTGTTATATAAGGACACCCCACCCCAGAGAAATGGGATGGAAGGGTTAGGAGGTAAAGAAAAAAAATGAAATGTGATGTTACGGCCTTTTACTACTAATTGTCATAAACTGTTTAGGGTAATTAAGAAATGCAAATTAATGGTTATGCAAGCTGGTCATTCAGTTAGGTACTATGACAGCCTATTATAGTTACTTCCTAAGCTAATCAGAAATAAACCGGCAAGAGACAAGCAACATCTGCTTACCCTAATATAAGAGATAGATAGGGCCTCTTCAAAAACCTCAAGAGATCTGCAGAATATGGCATTCAAAGATGTTTTCGTAACTTTAGATTTTTTTATATCAAGACATATCAACTCCTGACAACACCCCCTATTCTCCTCCAAGTAGAAGATGAGCATCGAAGAATCTCCAGTGGGAGATGATTGAATTAGTCGCAAGCCTATCTCTTGGTAGGAAAAGCCCCTTGCCCGAACTGTAGACAGAATGCTGTCCAAAAAGGACAAAACTTGGAAGCAGGTAAGTCAACAGCCTAGCTCTGCCAAGACAGGGTAGGTAAGTCCTTCGTAACCCCTGCTCCTCAATCAATGTCTGTCAGAGAAACAGGGCCAAATGACTGAAGATCGATGCTGTAATGTATGGAGAGAAAATGGGAACTGTCCAGGCAGCCACTGGTATGTCATTTCTTAGTTTGGGAAGCTGCAGGCCCTGTACTTCCTATAAAATCAGATATATTTATCCCTCTCAGGTCTCTGAGGTGGTTGAAGAACAGATAGCTAGAGTCTCATAATTTTTTTGAGTTGTTTAGGAGTCAAGAAAGTGTTATAGATCTAAGAAGATACTTTTAAAATTTTGTTGCAAGTTAGTATGAATGTTGAGTCAGATATAGACCTTTAAACTCATGGAGATGTTTAGATAGTAGAATGTTAAAGTCAAGTACCAAATACATATGGACTGGTCATTGGGAATGTACGTTAAGCCATATAACCCTCATAACTGTGGCCTAATTACCTCTGTTGTACTGTATTGTATTTGTTATTATAAGAGAAAGAGCCATTTGTTGGACTGAAAGGGGAAACTGTAAGGGGAAATAAGATATATCTTAAACTTAAAAGAAAAAAAAAGGGAAGAGGATGGGGGTTGAGGGTGGGACTGGAGGGGGAATAGGGAGGGGACTGCGATTGAGATGTAACTTGAAGAAATAAAAAATAAAGGAAAAAAAAGAAAAAAAATTCTCAGCAAAGTTGTGATGCAATAGAAGTTACTTTAGTACAAGTATTTAATAAATGCCCACAGTGTATATTCAACACTTATTCATATGAAGTGTTGAAGTTCTTTAAAATTTTCCTGTGGATTTGGAAGCAAGACAAGGTTACTTACTACTATCTCTGTACACATAGTTTTCCTGAAGGTCATGGTAGGTTAATAATAATAATAGTAATAAATGAATAAATGAATAGTAAAACAATAACAAGATTTTATGAGCATTTGAGTGAAAAACTATTATTTTTATTATTACTGGATGAGATATTGTATGTTAAATATTTAAGACTATCTACAGAAAATAAATGAATAAAACAGCTTAAGAAAGTAATTGAAACCTATGCAAAGTAATTGCTGCTATACACAGCAACAAGCAGAAGCTGAATCTTAAGCAGTGCATTAATTAAAATAGCAAATACTTAGAAGTAAATCAAAAGAAGCAAATTCAGGGACACACACTGGCTATGGATGGTAAAAAAAAAAATATTGCCAAAACGTCACTTTCCCTAACCTGATCTGTAGATTTAAATCAGTTCCAGTAAAAATTACAGGAGAGTTTTTCTTTTGTGTGTATTCAATGTCAAAGTGTGATTGTGAAATTTATACAGAGCTACAAAATGTAAAAAAAGAGAGTCATGCTATTTTAAGTATAAATATGTCAATTTGTATTGTGATAAAAACCCATGGGTGATCAGGGCGCAGTGCCTAGAAACAGAACCTGCCATATTGGATTTATGGAAAGTGAGGATGTAAGTGAACAGCTGATGCTGTCAACAAATGGGGCTTGGCACTTGGATATCTTTATGGTAGAATGTGGATCTTCTGTCACACCTACTGCAAAAATCACTTCCCCATGGTTTATAGCCCCACATACATTGATCATGGCAGTAAATAGTCTAGGCTGTAAAGGGAATACCTGCATGATGTCAGGTAGGAATGAATTCTTAAACATGGTGTTAAAATCACTTACTATTAGGAAACAATTCACAAAGTTCATTTTATGAAAATTAAGCACCTTTGTTCTTTTAATTTGAATTTTGAAAACAGCAAAAAGGCAATGACAGAGTGGGGTGAAGTTGCCACAGTTTGAATCAGTGCACTCAGAACATATAAAGAATTCTTACAAATCACTTTAAAAAGCTAGTGAGTTGAAGAGGAAAAAATGGGCAACTGATTTTAAAAGTAAGGTGACCCAAATCGTCAATGTGCACTTAAATTGGCATTTAAACTCTTGGGAAACAGAGAAGAGTAATTGGGTACCTGAGGAGAAAACCTTTCACTGCTCAGGAGATAGTTTAGAAGTCTTGCAGCACCAATGAAAAAATGCAGAACAATAGCAACATCCAAAAAGCCAGTAGAAAGGAACACTGGGAGAAACATGTTGGAAAAATGTTTTGATTTTATTTAGCAAACGCAGATGTGCACACTCAGAAAATGCAGATGTGCACACTCAGAAAATGCAGATGTGCACACTCAGAAAATGCAGATGTGCACACTCAGAAAACGCAGATATGCACACTCAGAAAATGCAGATGTGCACACTCAGAAATTCTTCTCCCAGCTATTTGGCTTATTGTTGAAATGCATACTTATGAGCACTGTGGCTTGCTTGACAGTCAGTGCTGTTCAAAATGGCCCCAGATGGGATGCTGCCCAAACATCTATCCACAGTGAAGTGAATAGACAAATTGTTTATTCATGTAATAAAATGACATTCAACAATAAAATGAGCAAACTCCTACTATATATTCAGAATATGTAAATTCTAAAACAAAATATTCCATAAAAGAAACTACAAAAACAAACCATATAGTTTAAACATTTCTCCTTCAGTGATAAAATATAGAAAAAGAAAAGGGAAATGATGATAGTAGTGGGGAGGGATGTGGCCCATGGGAGAGAGTGGGTTAAAATCAGCAAGATCTCAACAAGATGCCTCCCAGGGACACAGTTCTGTGATGTTGAAGAAACTGAGTATCGGCCTAGGCTGAGTTCACAGTGGAACCCATCTTACCATTATTAGTTAAACTGCAGTTTATTGTGATTTGATAAACTTTACTGGAACGTTTTAGGCTCTCTAAGACCTTGAACTTTATAATTTATGAGGTTTCACTGTGTGCAAGGCCTAGAAGGGATGGAATGAAATGTGGTGTCAGGTTTAGGGGAAGAAGAGAATTAGGAAAGGTCTTCTGAATCTTTGACCTGTTATGAAGAAGTAGCTTAAGGAGCAGAGGAGTCACCTCCGTCTTTAATTCTAGTCACAAATGGTATCTTGATTATTCTGAATGTCTTGATTTTGATGAGAGATAGCTTCAATTTGCCTATGCCTGGGAGCACAGATGGTGTGATCAAAGCTGGTGATGAATATGCTGGTTAAGGAAAGCAACCAAGATGAGGATCTCTGATGGCTAATTCTGAAGGTTAGCTCGATTAGGTTGAGGAACACTTAGGTAGTTGTAAAGTACACCTCTGGATATATTTGTGTCTGCTTTTCAGAGATGATAAGATGGTTAGAGCTCTGAGTTAATGAATGATTTAATCTATCGGTGAATTCATCGTGTGATGAGATTATCAAGAGGGGGAGAAATGTACAAGGTAGTGCCTATTTGAAGGAAGTAGGTCAATGAAGTGTGTCACTGGGGGATATGCCACACTCTTATTCTCTTTCTAAATTTTTCTCTGTGCTTCTTGTCTACCCTGAAGAGGCTCTCAGTACCTGGATGTGAATTTCTTTATCATGCTTTCACTGCCATGATGGACTGATCTTTCTAAAACCGTAATCCGTAATAAGTTTATGTTTTTCAGGTCAGGTGTCTGGGTCACAGCAATTGAATGCTAACTAATATAGATACATAACAAAGACTAGAGTATACACAACTGTTGCCAAGGTAGTTTCATTGAGTCCTTGACAACTCTGGTTCACTCATTCAATTTAATCCATTCATCTGACAAATAAATTTGAGCATCCACTCTTGTCATGCCCTTCGAAAGAGAACATGAACCAGTGGTGAGTAAGGCCAGTTCTTGTTTCATTAACTGTGACTCACATAGGGTGGTTGTTGACATCTGCTTGCTTTCCAGAGTAGATTGAGTGATTTTGGATTCCAGAATCACCATAGAAGTTTGCCTCATTATCTTCTCTATAGTGGGTCAAATCAATTATGTTTTCTGATGTGAGGTCTGTTTAATTACATGAATTTCCCTGAGCTCAGCATTTGCCACGTGAGTCTTCACCTTAGCCCATGTTAGTACACTAGTTCCTACAGTGCTCAACTGAGCTTAGCTGATCTGTTAGTTTTAGGAAAAAAGACATTTACTTACCGAGGAAAGTGCTTAGTGTCTTTGTTACACCAGGTTCTTTCTGATCTCTGCTTTCCCTCAGCAGAGCTCACTTGAACCACAATGTGGAGAATAGACACTTTTGTAATCATTTTCCTCATAGGAGACAATTGTAAAAAATAAGTGAAAGACAAAATGAAGCTATATCTTTGGTATGTCTTTTAAATAACTGCTATTTTAAACTGTTGACTTGAGATTAGTCTCTTTTTTATCTTAAAAGTTAGAGCATGCTTAAATTATTTTTATATAGAAAATTTTACCCACCAATAATATAAAACATTCTGTGTAGTGGATTTCACTGGAGAGACATAAATAGGACCATAAGATGGAATTATTGAACAAATTAATTTTTGGCTTATTATGTATATGCGTCCAGGTACCACATAAAGACATGCTGTTTATCTGAACATAATACATGTCTATAATCCCAGCATTGGAGAGGAGATGATAGGGGGATTAGGGCTTCAAAGCCAGCCTTGGCCACCTAGCAAGATTGAGGCCAGCCTGGATTACATGAGATTCTGTCTCAAAAAGAAGAACCTAAGACAAACCACCACTACCACTACTAACACATCCACCACCATCATATCTGTCACCACATCTACCATCACCATCACTACATCTACCACCACCACCACATCATCATCACCATCACCAGCACCATGGCCATAGCCACTACATCCATCACTACCTCCATGACCACCACCACCACCTCCATCACCACCACCATGACCACCAGCACCACTTCCATCACCACCACCAACACCATCACCACCACAACACCACTAGATCAACTACCACCACCCCCACCACCACTTCCATCACCACCACACCACCACCAGATCCACCACCACCACATCCACCACAACCACCATCCCACCACCACTATCACTTCCATCACCACCACCAGATCCACCAACACCACATCCACCACAACCACCATCACCACTACCACATCTACCATGATCACCACTACCACATCTACCACCACCATCACCAACAGCATACCACATCCACCACCACCACATCCATCACCATCACCATCATCACATCTAACACCACCACCATCATCGCTACTACCTCTACCACCACCACCATCATCACTACCACATCTACAAGCACCATCACCACCACCACCACCACCACCACCACATCCATCACCACACAAAAGGCTAGAAGTGGTATCTAACACTGTAATGTCTGCACTCAAGACTTGAGGATCAAAATGAGTTTGAGGCCAGTCTGGTATATAGTAAGTTCTAGGCTAACCAGTGCTACCTAAACAGTGCTACTCTGTCTTATCAAAACAAATAGAAACAGCCTAGAAATATATTTTGGTCAATAAAGATAACATAAGATTATAATGAAACTGAAAATTTTGAGTTTCTTAGCGACAGGACAGTCATCATGATGTGATAACTCAATACGTTGGTCATGTGTTTGTGGTGACACTGGAACATACAAAACATCTGTGCTTCCAGTATGTAAGAGAATAACTCATGCAACAGCTCCATGTAGTTCCCAACATCACACTTATATCATTATTTTAGAGTGTATTTTTTCAATTTCTAGAAAATAATGTGTACTATAAAACAACATGCTCTGATATACCAGAAGTAGCCCTGGTCATCTCACACCTCGCCCACCCAAGACCTAAGGGTCTCACGTGGTCCAGTTTGTCCTTAAATGTATCATAGGATGACACTGGATTTCTGATTCTGCTTCCTCCTCTTCCTCAGTACTAGTATTATAGGCAAGCACCACTCCTAATTTATGAGATGTGAGGGATCAAACCCAGAGCTTCATGCATACCAGGTAATCACTCTACCAGATGTTCTATCACCTGAAGCTTTTCCTTATCTCCCTCCCACCTATCCTCCCTTTTCCCCCCACATCTTTTCTTCTTTGATTCCTTCCTTCTTTCTCTCTATCTGTTTCTCTTTCTATGCCCCTTTCATTACATCTCTTGATTTCACTGAGGCAGTACTGAAAAAGACATACCATCTAGGTTTCTTTCCTTGTATTTCTCAGTGTGTGACCAGATATACACAATGTTTCTTTATTCACATCAGTGAAATAGTGTTTGATTTTGAGTTTTATGACTTTTTTTCCTTACAAAAAGTGGTGTTACACTTAAATTTCTTGACTATTAAACTTTCTAAACTTTGACTGACAGAACAAATGATTCCTTGAGCTCAATGAGGTACTTACTTTAATAATCTTATGAGACTGCATATGTGAAATAATAATGGAAAGTTGTGGTCTCTTTCAATAAGTTTGTTCTCTCTTAGCAATATTTTAAAATATAGGACTTTCCCTAAATTCTTTTAGAAATATACTAGTTAATGTAACAGTTATCAAACTGCTACTGGTCCTGTCCCTTACACAAAAAACGAGTAACAATGCAGTAAGGTATAGTGCCTATCCCCAGAGCCCCTGACTAGTTGAGGATTCGGGACCATGAACTGTATGAAAAGTGACAAATGTGATTAGAAAGATTATAATAAAATGCTGGAGAAAAATTGCAGGGAAATTAGCTGACATAGGAGACAGAAATGAAGCAGGCTTTGTTGTTGAAGTGGCTTGAGCTGAAGCTTTGTTGTTGGGCTGGGTTGTTGAGGTCAAACGGAGTGCATGGCTACCCAAGCCAAAGAGCAAAAATCATAAAGCATGGAGTGCTGGAGAGTGAAAGTAGTTGAGTACAGACAGAGAGGAGGAGTGAAGTGAACAGAAACTGAGACTGGCAAAGGGGAATGAATCTGAGTAATCAAGGACCTTATACATACATCATTTTGAAGATTTTGAAAAATGATTCTGGGGATTGAACCTAGGACATTGTGTGCACAAGTAATGCATTTTACCTCCAAGCTCTCTCCTTAGTCATGTTCTTAGGATATTTCCTTATCCCAAAGGTAATGTGTTCCCATGGAGCAGTTGTGAATGGAGAACTGGGGCATTTTCTTTTCTTCTTTTTTTTAATTATCTTTTTTTGTTGTTTTTGGTTTTATTTTTTTAGTTTTTTGAGACAGGGTTTTTCTAACAGCCCTGGTTGTCCTGGACTCTCTTTGTAGACCAGGCTGGCCTCAAACTCACAGAGATCTGCCTGCCTCTGCCTGCCGAGTGCTGGGATTAAAGGCGTGCCCCACCATGCCTGGGCATTTTCAACTAGCCTCTTTGGTGTTGATTTAGGCAGCAGAGGATCCCAGGGTAAAGCATGCTGAATGGTAAAGAATGGCATCTACAGGCAAGACATCAAACAATAACCTAAAGACATTAAATTAATTACATTTGAAGTATTTATTTTGTTTTAAATCACTCTGTGTCTCAGATTTTCTTTTGAAAGATTTCCAAGTTATTGCAGCCTCAATTTGCTCTGCATGCCTAAAGTAAAAGTAGGTTACTTAAGAATATTTGTATGGAGGACAGACTGCCTCCAGATGTTCTCTCTCTGTTATCCCTAGATCCAATGTCCCAGTCTCATCCCCAGTAGGTTACAGGAGAATCCACACCTCTCCTACTGCTCCTGAGATCTAATTCTCTCATCCCACCTGAGCTCTGTAGCAGATAACTTCCTGTGATCTCCCTTTTCTCTCTGACACTATCCTCAATGGAAAAGACCTTCTCCTCAGAACTTTCTTCCACCAACTCATCCCAGTATCATCGTGTCTAGCACCAATAAGCATTCCCTGGGAACACACCAGATGAGTAGGCCAGAAAAACAGGAAACACATAGCCATTACATGCTCTGAAAGCCCAGAGAGGAAACAGAAACCAAGAACAAAACATTTACCTAACAAAGACAAATCCAGAAATCAGCAACTAGACCTATAATCACCCCAAACTCAGATGCCTAGATGCTAGTGTAAAATATAATTAACACCATCCAGGGCAATATGTCTCCACTAGAGTCCAACTATTGTACCACAGCAGGACCTAATAACTAAACACAGCTGAAGCACAAGAAACAGTCCTTAAAACCAATTATATGAAGATGATAGAGGTTCTTAAATCCCTTAAAGAAATATAGGAAAACACAAACAATGGTTGAAAGAAACAAATAAAATCATCCAAGACCTGAAAACTGAAATAGAATCCATAAAGGAAATCCAAGATGAAGGAATTCTGGAAATGAAAAATGTAGGAATTTGAACAGGAACCACAGAGGCAAGTTTCACCAACAAAATTCAAGAGATAGAAGAGAAAATCTCAAGTGTTGGAGATATGTTAGAAGAAATGGGCACATTGGCCAAAGAAAATATTAAATCTAAAAATCTCCTGACACAAACATCCATGAAATCTGAGACACCATGAAAAGACCAAACCTAAGAATAATACAGAGGAAGGAGAAGAATCCTACCTCAAAGGCCCAAAAAATACTTTCAAGGAAATCATAGAAGTAAATTTCCCTAACCTAAAGAAGGAGATAACCATCTAAGAAGCATTCAGATCACCAAGAAGATTGCAGCAGAAATCAAAATCCCCTTACCAGATAATAATCAAAACACTAAACATACAGAAAAATAAAGAATATTGAAAACTGCAAGGGAAAAAGACCAAGTAACATATAAAGGCAACCTATAAGAATTACACCTGACTTTTCAGTGGAGAATCTAAAAGTCAGGAGGGCCTGGACAGATGGACTACAGACTATAAAAGATGACAGATGCCAGTCTAGATTATTTATCCAGTAAAACTTTCTTTTTTTTTCCGTTTCTTAATTATCCTAAACAGTTTATTTCGGTTGGTAGCAAGAGGTCAAAACTTGACATTTCATTTTTAAGTATTACTATGAACAATACCTTTAAGAAGCGTTACCCTTAATTTTGTATCAATATACAAAGATCAATACCAATGTGGCCAAATATAATCTTAATTTTGTATCAATATACAAAGATCAATACCGATGTAGCCCTATACAATCTTAATTTTGCATTAATATACAATGATCAATACCAATTTAGCCAAATATAATATTAATTTTGTATCAGTATACAAAGGTATAAGGCCATATTCAATAATCTGTCCTTTTTTCTTGATCTTTCCTATACTATGTCTATGTCCCATTTTTCTCAAGTTTGTTCACTCCTACATAGGAGAGAAAGAAGGACACAGAAAAGAAAAAGATAGAAGTCCCTGGGTCTAACCTCCAAAACCCATTTAACAAGACCATTTAACAGCTTGTAGTCTTTTCCCCTAAATAACAAAATTTTCTATTATCTATCAAATAACCAAAGGGGGGGGGGGAACACCCTCCCCACCTTCTGGGGATAGGACGTTGTTCTCTTAAAATGACTTCCTGCTGATTTGGGATGTAGTAAACCTGTTTGGGGCCCAAATAAGAATGGAAAAATGGTTAAAAATGTTAATAGAATCATTTGATGTTCAGTCCTTTTGTGCTCAGCTATTTAGATGTCCTAAGAAGTTCATAGACAGAAGCTGATCTTCAGAGCTTTACTGAAGATCTGGCTGGAGTAGTCTGTGGAGCTGAACGATCTTAGCGATTTTGAGTTGTTGTGGTTGTAGACTTTTGAGAAAACTGCTATTGAAGAAGTCTGCAAGGCTGGATCATCTGGGCCACTCGTCTTCTTTGGTGTCTGATCTGTTTTCTGCTGAGGTTTCCATTGTCCAGTTGTCCCTGGATTCCTTGAATGGATGCTTTAAATCTCCTGGAAAGATAATAACAGAGCCCTGCCCTAATCCTAACTCTGGGACAATTACCTTTTTTTTTTTTTGGGGGGGGGGGGTCAGGTAATATTTTTCCTGGAGCAAATTTGTTTTTTTGGGAGGGGCCAAGAGGGGAGGAGGGAGGAAACTATGTTCTAGAAGTAAATAATACTTATTTAAGAAAAGAGTTAATAAGCTTAAAAATATAATAAAAATAAAATATAAAATTTTCAAACTATAATTTACCAAAGGTATAATTGCCTTACTGGCATGAAAGGAAAATGGCCTTAATTTCAGATTACAATGTTAGACTGCAGGTGACCACAGAGATTACACAAACTTGATAGCAGCTTAAAAGTTTTGTTTTTTGTTTTTTGTTTTTTTGTAGAGGTATAGGCTATTTCCATGGTTTGGCATTAAAAAGCAGGTAAGAGGTTTAAAACACTGTAAATAAATTAAAGGTGACAGCTGTTCAACCTGGTTTTACAAACCTCCAAGTGTTGAAAAAACTTAGAGCTAAGGTAAAATAATTCATGGTGTTAGCCCATGCCTTTACCTCCAGTAGAGACAGGACGATCACTATAGAGTTAGCTGTCTTATAAATTCTAGAGTTACAAGAAACAGGGTGGTGATGGTGCACACCCTTAGTCCCATCATTGGGGAAGAATACACCCTTAATCCCAACACACTAGAGACAGAAACAGGCAGATCTCAGAGCTCAAGGTCAGCCTGATACAAAACAAGCTCTAAACAGAGAAAAACTTTGATCCAGGGGTGGAGGAGCACATTTTTAATCCCATCAGTTGGGAACCACATGTCTTTGATCCCAAAACTTAGAATGCAGAGACAGGCACATAGGATTTGGAAAGATTTAAGTTTAAAAGCTACTTACAAAAGGCAGGCTGCAATTCAAACAAATTGTCCTTTGAGATCTCAAAATATATACACTAAAGGTTTGTTTAGCTCCAAAATATCAAATTAATTTCTTCTTTAATCCGGATTGAAAGGTAATACTTTATATATTGTCAAAAAACCAGTAAAACTTTCTAGTCACATAGATGGAGAAAATGAGATATTCCACGATAAAGTCAAATTTAAACATCTATCAACTAATCCAGCCTTACAGAAAGTTCTAGAAAGAAAACTACAACCTAAGTAGGTTAACCACATCTATGAAAACAGAGGAAATAAATAATCTCACACTAAAAAAATCAAAAGAAGGCACACACACACACACACACACACACACACACACACACACACACAGGAATATGTAGAAGGAATATGCCCTGCCCTAGCAGGCATGAAGCTCACCACAAAGGCAGGATGTGGTCCCTATTATCAGGACATGCAAATGGAGTTGGTAGTTGGTTTTTAAACAATACCCATGAGTGGCTGGGCTTCCACATAAAGCCATTCCCTGCCCGGACCTGCCTGGAGACTGATGACATCACTGGGCAATGAGATTTGAGCCAATGAGGAGGAACCACAGCAGTAGCTTGCAGCCTGGGAGCCAATGAGACAATGGGTGGGGGCCATAAAGGGGACTTCTTCCAAAATAAATGAGTTTGCTTCTGCATTGCAACTCCCAGGGTCTTTGTGTTGACTCTATGCCTTCTTAACCACTGCTCCCCAGAGTGGTCAACAGATTGCAGGCAACACACACACACATATACAAACAGTCACACTTTATATTGTCTTACACACACACACACACACACACACACACACACACACACACACACATTAGCACCACCACCACCACCAAAAACAACAAAAACAACAAAATAAGAGGAATCAACAATCATTGGTCATTGATATCTATTTCTCAATATAAATGGTCTCAATTCTACAATATAAAGACAAAGACTAAGAGAATGGATTTGAAATGGGATCCATCCTTCTGCTGCATTCAAGAAACATACCTCAATATCAAGAATAAACATTACCTCATAGTAGAGGGTCGAAAAAAGATATTACAGGCAAATGGACCTAAAAAGCAAGCAGGTGTAGTCATTTTAGTATCTAACAAAATAAACTTCAACCCAAAACTCATCAAAAGAGATAGGAAATGACATTAGATGATTATGAAAGGAAAATTCTTAGTTCTATGCCTCAAACACCAGGACAGCTAAGTTTGTAAAAGAAACACTACCACCATGGCTTAAATTATGTATTTATTGTCACACATTGAGAGGGGAGACTTCAACATCCCAATCTTACCAATGGATGAGTCATCCAAACAAAACCTAAACAGACAAATACTGGAACTAACAGATATTATAAATGAAATGGACCTAACAGATATGTAAGATCATTTCACCTAAACACTAAACAATATACCTTCTTTTCTGTACCTCATGGATCTTTTCCCAAAATTGATCAAATACTTGGACACAAAGGAAGTCTCAGCATATACAAGAAAATTGAAATAACTCCCTATATCCTGTTAGACAACCAAGGATTAAAGTGAGATATCAACAACGGAAACAACAGAAAGCTTACAAACTCATGGAAACTGAACAACTCTCTATTGAATGACTACCAAGTCAAAACAAAAATACAGAAAGGAATTAGGACTTCCTAGAACTCAATGAAAATTAATACACACCATACCCATACTTATGGACACAATGAAAGTGATTCTAACTAGAAAGTTAATAGCACAAAATGCCCATATTAAAAAAAAATTTGGAGAAGTCTCTAGCAAGTTAACAGCACACTTGAAGTGCTCTCTTTCTTTCTCTCTCTCTCTCTCTCTCTCTCTCTCTCTCTCTCTCACACACACACACACACACACACACACACAGTCACAGTCACACACCACCACCAGCAAAAAAACAACAAAATAATATTAAAACTATCTTGCTTAGAATACAAAATTATAGTCATCGTCCTGTAATTGCTAACAAAGTCTAGGGCCACTCCAAAAAAGAACCTCAAAACATACTTGGACAAAGTAGAAGAGAAAGTTCATGTTTTTTCTTTTGTTTTGTTTTGTTTTGTTTTTCCTTTATTTTTTATTTCTTCAAGTTACATCTCAATCGCAGTCCTCTCCCTATTCCCCTTTCAGTCCCACCCTCCCACCCTCAACGCCCCATCCTCTTTCCTTTTTTTTTTCTTTTAAGTTTAAGGTATATCTGATTTCCCCCTACAGTTTCCACTTTCAGTCCAACAAATGGCTCTTTCTCTTATAATAATAAATACAATACAGTACAACAGAGGTAATTAGGCCACAGTTATGAGGGTTATATGGCTTAACGTACATTCCCAATGACCAGTCCATATGTATTTGGTACTTGACTTTAACATTCTACTATCTAACCATTTCCATGAGTTTAAAGTTTTATATCTGACTCAACATTCATACTAATTGCAACACAATTTTAAAAGTATCTTCTTAGATGTATAAAACTCTCTTGACTCCTAAACAACTCAAAATTTAATTATGAGACTCTATCTATCTGTTCTTCAATCACCTCAGAGACTTGAGAGGGATAAATATATCTTATTTTATAGGAAGTACAGGGTCTGCAGTTTCCCATACTAAGAAATGACCTACCAGTGGCTGCCTGGACAGTTCCCATTTTCTCTCCATACATTACAGCATCGCTCTTCAGTCATTTGACCCTGCTTCTCTGACAGACATTGATTGTAGAGCAGGGGTTACGAAGGACTTACCTACCCTGTCTTGTCAGAGCTAGGCTGTAAACTTACCTGCTTCCAGGTTTTGTCCTTTTTGGACAGCATTCTGTCTACAGTTCAGGCAAGGGGCTTTTCCTACCAAGAGATAGGCTTGCGACTAATTCAATCATCTCCCACTGGAGATTCTTCGATGCTCATCTTCTACTTGGAGGAGAATAGGGGGTGTTGTCAGGAGTTGATATGTCTTGATATAAAAAAATCTAAAGTTACGAAAACATCTTTGAATGCCATATTCTGCAGATCTCTTGAGGTTTTTGAAGAGGCCCTATCTATCTCTTATATTAGGGTAAGCAGATGTTGCTTGTCTCTTAGCAGGTTTATTTCTGATTAGCTTAGCAAGTAAGTATAATAGGCTGTCATAGTACCTAACAGAATGACTGGCTTGCATAACCATTAGTTTGCATTTCTTAATTATCCTAAACAGTTTATGACAATTAGTAGTAAAAGGCCGAAACATAACATTTCATTTTTTTTCTTTACCTCCTAACCCTTCCATCCCATTTCTCTGGGGTGGGGTGTCCTTATATAACAGTCCCTCATCTCAGTTGAGAGGTCATATGAGGGCGAAGAGCCTATTCATTCATTGGGGATCTACGAAGCAGTACCATCAGTGAAAGGTGTCTCGTTGCCTGGGAGAGAGAACTACTAAACAAACCAATAAGCATACAATAGATAAAAAATAATAAAAACTAGAAAAAAATATAACTAATATATAAAAAATAAATAAAAAATAAAAATTAAAAATAAGAAGTCTATGTCCAAGTTCCCTTTGGTGTGTTATTTCAAGTATTGATACCTTCTACTATATAGCTAAAATCCTACTATAAGTGAATAGATGCCATATGTGTCCTTTTGAGTCTGGGTTAGTTCACTCAGGATGAGCTTTTCTAGTTCCATCCATTTGGCTGCAAATTGCATAATTTCATTATTCCTGATAGCTGAATAATATTCCATTGTGTAGATGTACCACAGTTTCTTAACCCATTCTTCGTTTGAGGGACAACTGGGTTGTTCCCAATTTCTAGCTATTACAAATAAGGCTGCTATAAACATAGATGAGGAAACTTCCCTATGATTCCGTGAAGAGGCATTTGGGTGTATACCCAGAAGTGGTATGGCTGGGTCCTGAGGCAGAGCTATTTCAAGTTTTCTAAGATATCCCCAGACTGACCTCCATAGTGGTTGCACAAGCCTGCATTCCCACCAGCAATGGAGGAGGGTTCCCCTTTCTCCACACCCTCGCCAGCATGTGCTGTCATTTGAGTTTTTGATCCTAGCCATTCTGACAGGTGTGAGATGGAATCTCAGAGTCGTCTTGAGTTGCATTTCTCTGATGATTAAGGATGTTGAGCATTTCTTCAAGTGTCTCTCAGCCATTAGGGATTCCTCCTTTGTGAATTCTCTATTTAGCTCTGTCCTGCATTTTTTGATTGGATTATTTGGTTTCTTGGCATTTAATTTCTTGACTTCTTTGTAGATTTTTGATATTAGCCCTCTGTCAGATGTGGGGTTAGTGAAGATTTTCTCCCAGTCTGTAGGCTGCCGTTTTGTTCGAATGACAGTGTCCTTTGCCTTACAGAAGCTTTTCAGTTTCATGAGGTCCCATTTATTGATTGTTGATCTCAAGTCCTGAGCTGTTGGTGTTCTGTTCAGGAAGTTGTCGCCTGTGCCAATGAGTTCGAGGGTTTCTCCCACTTTATCTTCTAGTAGATTTAGTGTGACCGGCCTTATGTTAAGGTCTTTGATCCACTTGGACTTAAGTTTTGTACAAGGTGATAAGTATGGTCTAACTTCATTCTTTTACAAATGGACATCCAGTTGGACCAACACCATTTGTTGAAGATGCTGTCCTTCCTCCATTGTGCCGTGTTAGCTTGTTTGTCAAAAATTAGGTGGCCATAAGTGTGTGGGTCTATTTCTGGATCTTCAATTCGATTCCATTGATCTACTGGTCTGTTTCTATTCAAATACCATGCTGTTTTTACAACTATTGCTCTGTAGTACAGCTTGAAATCTGGGATGGTAATACCTCCAGATGTTTTTTTATGTACAGGATTGATTTAGCTATTCTGGGCTTTTTGTTGTTCCATATGAAATTGAGACTAGCTCTTTCCAAGTCTATAAAAATTGTGTTGGTATTTTGATAGCAATTGCATTGAATCTATATATTGCTTTTGGTAGGATGGCCATTTTTATTATGTTGATCCTACCTATCCATGAGCATGGAAGATCTTTCCATCTTCTAAAGGCCTCTTCCATTTCTTTCTTCAAGGGCTTGAATTTCTTGTTGTACAGGTCCTTTACTTGCTTGGTTAGAGTTATCCCCAGGCATTTTATGTTGTTTGTGGCTATTGTGAAGGGGGTTGTTTCCCTTATTTCTTTCTCAGTCCAATTGTTTTTTGTATAAAGAAGGGCTTCTGATTTTTTTGAATTAATTTTGTATCCAGCCACTGTGCTGAAGGTGTTTATCAGCTGTAAGAGTTCTCTGGTGGAATTTTTGGGGTCGCTTATGTATACTATTGTCGCATCCCCCTCGACCAGCAAGGACGACGCAACTCGCAAAAGCTCTTCTCAAGCAGTTTATTCAAGTCCCTTTGAAAACAGTCTTCTGAATCCCCAGGCAGACCAAACCCACAGGCTAAATACTATATGAACAGCCAATCAAGTAAAGCCACGTGGTGCTATCTTAGAGGCCCACGTATGCGGAAGCAAGCCAGATCAGCGGTCTTAGCCAAATATGGACTTGTTTACCACCGAGAGCACTCACCGTCGGGCTGGTGGAAGGCGGAAACCGGCGCCATCTTTAGGGCGCGGCACGTCGCAGCTCTCTACAGTTCCCCCTTTTTTTATTTTTTCTAAAGTTGGTAGAAGTCCCTGGAAAGGCTACGTAATCCCCATATCTGGGGATCTCACGGTGGGCCTGAGCCTGTAGGAGGGCGGTGCTCAAACTCTTACCCGTCTCTGGGTCAACCTCCCCACTCGGGACTGCCCTGTCTTAGGTGGCCGAGACTTACCCGTCTACTCCGTCATTGACTTGCCAGACCCTAATATCCGTGGAACGAATACCTCAGTGGGCAGAGACTATGCTCAGTGAAGATTTAAGGCTTCATGGCAGCGAGCCATGCCTGAGGGGGCTGGCCTGCCTCAATGGCGACAAGGGCCTGTATAATCATTCCTGCATTACGCTTCTGTGTGGCTCTCATCTTATAGATGCACCATAGGCAAACCAGAGAGGCTAGTATCATCAGTATCGCCAAAGAGCCTACGCCCGCCCACTCCTTAAGATGATCCATAGCCGTCTGTATCCAGGAAGTCAAACCAGTGGCCAGGCTCAGATCCACCCGAGTGGAGTTGATATGGACGATTGTCGCTCTCAGCTCTCTCATCAAATTTTCAAACTCAGCCGACCAATCCTGTAAGAGGAACTTCGACAATTGTCTAGACAGATTAGCAGCCTTTGTAAAATTTTGATACTGCACGGAAGTAACACACAAACCTTGCATTTTCCACTCACACCCCAATTGTGCTAATTTCCAAAGAGAATCAATCTGTTCTTGTATTAAATCCATGCGTTGATTAACTATCATAAGGCCTCCTTTGAGATGAGAATTCATAGAGGTCTGAGTATCCAATGCCTGTGCTACAGTGGCTGAGATGATATTCAGGGTATTGGCAGTCTGTATAGAACTAGACAAGGCAATAGCTGAGGCAGTAGCTCCCACAGCAGCAATAGTGATGGCAGTAACAATAGCTGCAGTGATGCCAAAATCTCTTTTAAACCTGAATAGCATCATGGTATTAGGAGCCTCTACAGGAACTGGTACATATCGAGGCATTCTAGTCACCACAGCCACAGGAAAGGCTGTGGCATTCCAGCATAGGGCATAAAAACATGTGCCCGGAGTGCATACTAACTTTTCTTCACCCAAGGATGCACTCCCATTACTTACAATCCACAGAAAAGGAGGCCAGAGACATACTGGCGAAGCTGAAAAGGTCTTATTGTGGTAAGAATGAAACAAAGAATTCCAAATACCAGAGCCACTACTGCTAGTAAAATCCAATTTGGTAGCGGACCCTAGGGAAAAATTACCTCTTTGATAAACTCCTCCCCCAAGCATAATGACAGGTCCCAAGTCCATGCAACTTCCATTTACCCCACACAAAAGCCACAAATCAAAAGGATTGGTGGCAGTCTGCTGAGGATCCCTAGTAGATATATCAAGCATTCCTGTTCAAGACTTATTCACTATATTACTAATCATGGGGCTAAAGGAAAAATAATCTTGTTGAACCCAAACTGCTCTGCGCTCCTGACAGTCAGTCCAGGGAAAAGGTCCTTCCTCTCCTGTGGATCCTCTACAAAAAGGTGCCCAGCGTGGCTGTCTGGGGGGGGTCCCGATCAGAGACTCGTGTGGGCCACCATCCTTCAAGACGAGAACCATTGCCTGAAAACAAACCACCACTCCTACCCCCAAACCTCAGTTGTGGTAAAAAATCTGCTGACTGCTGAGACAATTTAATGCATTCTGTATCATCTGACCTATTGAAGCTCATTAAAAAGCACAGACTACCCTTCAAGCTGACATTTCTATTACCCTCTATAGGGCTTTTCTGATCATCAAAGGGAAGATAGGGTAAACCTAAGCTTCTATTACTGCTAAATAAGCGTGGAAACACAGTTGCATCATGTCTGACCGGCATCGGCTTTGGGAATATTGACAGGATCCCCCATCTCGGCTCGGTCATTCCTGACATACTCACTGCTAGTATCACCAGGATCCTTAGGAAGGTCTTCATGACGAATCTTCCTCACAAGGCGTTCAGGCACCCACACTGGATCTTGTTGATCCTGAGGAAAAACACAAACAGACCCTCTTGCCCATGTTAGCACGGGGTCAGGCCCCCGCCAAGAGCCTGTCAAAATATCCTTCCACTTCACCATACTTTTAGGTGGACCATGGGAATCCTGATGTTTGTCCACTGCTGAGCGGCCTTGAGCATCCAAATTGAAAAAGTTTAAAGTAAATAAGGCTAAAGATATTCTCTCCTTGGGGGTACGGCCTTGGCCTATTCCCCCTTTCTGTTTTTGCAAGCATTCTTTCAAGGTGCGATGAGCATGCTCCACAATCCCTTGTCCTTGAGGATTGTATGGTAATCCGTGATTAAGCTGTACTTCCATCTGGTTGCAGAAGGAGACAAAGGACTGTGCCGTCTAGGCTGGTCCATTGTCTGTTTTCAGGTGCTGTGGTTTTCCCCATGCAGCCCAGGCTTCTAAGCAATGCCCTATGACATTGTGAGCCTTTTCTCCACTCATAGGTGTAGCATGTATGATACCTGAGCAGGTATCCACAGATATATGAATATATTTTAAGGTTCCAAACTCTGAAATGTGGGTAACGTCCATTTGCCAGATTTTGAGTGGCATCAACCCTCTAGGGTTCACTCCCACACTGGGAGGATGATGATGAATCAAACACTGAGGACAGTCCAAAACCACTTGTCTAGCATCTGCTCTAGACAAATGGAATTGTTGCTGTAGAGTTTTTGCATTTACATGAAATAATTGGTGAAACTGTCTGGCTTGGTCCAGGAATGAGCTCCAAAAAATGCATGTCATCCTAGTCCATTGATCAACTTTATCATTACCCTCACTTAATGGTCCAGGTAATCCTGTATGTGCTCTGATATGTTGAACATAAAAACACCTTTTTCTCTGCCAGATTAAAACTTGTAACTCTTGTAATAAGGCACATACAGTACTACTATTCTTAATAGGACCTGCCAATTCTAATACTTTCACTGCGTTGACCACATAGACTGAATCTCAGATCAAATTGAATGCAAATTGACATCTTTTAAACACCTCAATTACTATTTTCAACTCTACTATTTGGGGGGGAGCCCGGTTGAAATTGACATAACACGGGCTCTTATCTTTCTATCAAATAGGCTCCGCAGCCTGTCTTTGAGTCATCAGTAAACACATTTGGTGACCCTTGAAGTGGTACTGCTGAAGTAACCTTAGGGAATATCACTGGGTGCTCCTTAAAAAATGATAGCAATGGATGCTTAGGATAATGGTTATCAATCACTCCTTCAAAGCTACATTGCAATATTGCCCAGTCATCTACAGTGCCACACAAAATCTTAATTTGATGACTGGAATAGGGCACTATTATACTGGCAGGAGCAACTCCAAAAGACTGCAAGCATTGTTGGATACCATTTAAGGCTAAAGCAGCAACTGCAGTGGGATAATGTTCTATGGATTTTTTTGGAGAAATCTTTGAATAGGTCCATAATAATGGTCCGTCCTGCCATAACAATCCTGTAGATTGACCATAGGTGGCAAATATGCACAATGCAATGGGCTGTCCTTCCTGCCATCTCTTTAGGAAGGCACTCTGTAACCTTTCTTCCACTTTACATAAAGCTTTTCTTGCTTCTTCTGTAAATTGCCTAGGAGAATTAAGTGCTGAATCACCTTTCAAAATATCATATAGGGGTCTTATTTCATAATTTGGTAGCTTCAAATAGCCTCTTACCCAATTGATATCTCCTAACAACCTTTGAAAATCATTTAGAGTCTTTAAATTATCTTTTCTTATCTCAATTTTTTGAGGTATTATCTTTTCAGGTCCAACCTTCGCTCCTAAATAATCAACCACATTTTCCTTTTGAACCTTATCAGAAGTAATAAACAACCTTTTCTTTTTTAATAATTGAACTAATTCTTCATAGGCCCGATCTAACGTTTGTTCACTCTTAGCTGCCAGTAAGATATCATCCATATAATGAACACATCTCAAATCTGGAAAATTCGTTCTCAAGGGAGCAATGGCTTCCCCCACATACAGTTGGCACATAGTGGGGCTGTTTGCCATGCCCTGGGGTAATACTACCCATTCAAATTGCTGATCAGGTTCCTCATGGTTACAGGATGGAACAGTAAATGCAAATCTCTCACTATCCTTGGCACACAAAGGGATGGAGAAAAAACAATCTCTTATATCTATAACTATAATGGGCCATGAGGCTGGCAAAGATGATAAAAGTGGCAAGCCGCGTTGCACTGGGCCCATGATCTGCATTTGTTGGTTTATGGCATGCAGGTCATGCAACAATCTCCATTTTCCAGATTTCTTTTTAATGACAAAAATAGGTGTATTCCAGCGAGATACAGATGGTTTTATATGCTTTAAAGACATCTGTTCATCCACCAATTCTTTGGCCGCATTCAATTTTACAGAGGAAAGTGGCCACTGAGGAACCCATACTGGGTCCTCCGTCTTCCAAGTTATGGGAATGCCCTCCTCAGTGGCCCCTAGGAAAAACCCAGGCCCTGTCTCTTTTGTCTTTGCTGCATAGATATGGTACTTTTCCGCCCCTGCAAATATTTTCCTATTCCAAAGCCTGGAGCATATCCCATATCTTGCATCATATGTTGGGCTGAATCAGAATAGTCATTACTCAATTTAAATCCCATATCCTTTAAAAGGTCTCTTCCCCAAAGGGAGATAGGGAGCTCAAGTACATATGGCTGCATTTCTCCTGAGTGGTTTTCTTGGTCCTGCCACTTTAATAATCTTGCACTCATATCTGGAGTCTTAGCATAACCCAGGCCTTGAAGTGTTTGAGAAGAGGCTTGTATGGGCCAACCTGAAGGCCAGTCTTTCTTTGCTATGATACTCCTATCAGCCCCAGTATCCAAAAGGCCCAGGATCTTTTTACCATCAACTTTTAACTCCAAGACGGGGCGTTGGTCCAAATCCAAGGAGAGAAAAATCAGATCCGTCCTGTGGACCCAAAACCATCTTTTCCTCTCTCTCGATCCTTTGCCGCATAGCGATCATGTAAGCTCGGCAACATGATCAACTGAGCAATTCTATCTCCAGGAGAGATAGCTGTTATACCACGGGGGGGGGAGGCTACCATGATCTTAACCACTTCTGTATAATCTGGATCTATAACCCCAGGATGGACAATAAGTCCTCTCAAGGCTGACGATGACCTCCCTAACAGCAAACCAACTGTACCAGGTTCAAGGGGTCCTTTAAAATCTGTTTCAATTAACTGGACCCCCATTTGGGGCGTTAATACGAGTCTGGTGGTGGAGCAGAGGTCTAATCCTGCTGAGCCTGCAGTGGCTCTCCGCGGTTTCTCGGATGGCGGAGGGTTGGCCATCTCTCTTGATTCTGTTCTTTGTCCTGATTCTCTACTGCCCCATATATTTGTGGCCCCTGGGGTCGTGGGCCCCGCTGTCCGTTTTTTTGGACGAGCGCCACCATAACCTTGAGTTAAAGGCTGGCCATGGATGTCTGTCACTGAACGGCATTCATTAGCCCAATGGTTCCCTTTTTTACATTTTGGGCATAACCCCGGCCGCCTGAGGCGTTGTACACTTCCTGTACTTTCTGTACTCCTTCCCCTGGGGCACTGTATTTTAAAGTGTCCCATCTTGCCGCACTTAAAACAAACTCCTGAACTTCCTCCACCTTTTCTGGTCAACTGTATTACTGCGGCAGCAAGACCAGCATTAGTTAACGGCCCTCCAAGTTCTCTACACACTTTCATCCAGGCTTCTAGCCCTTTGTTCTTGTAAGGGGTGATAGCGGCTCTACACTCTTTAGTACATTGCTCATAAACTAACTGTTTTATTAGTGGCAAGGCAGCATCCGGGTCACCAAAAATCTTCCCTGCTGCTTCCACCATTCGTGCCACAAAGTCTGAAAAGGGCTCCATGGGGCCCTGTAGAATCTTAGTTAAGTTCCCACGCACCTCCCCTTTATTAGGAAGAGATCTCCAAGCCTTGATAGCTATCTTGTTTATTTGCTCATAAACCTGAATAGGATATCCTATCTGCTGGTTGGCAAATCTCCCCTGCCCAAGCAGCATATCTCTATCCCAGGCTGGATTTCCATCTCTCTGATTAATGGCTGCTTGCTCAGTGGCATACTCAATCAAGAAAGCTTTCCAGTCTAAGTATTGCCCTGGACTTAAGCAGGCGCGGGCCAGGCCACTCCAATCACTCGGAGTCATACAATGTCTGCTTAATGCTTCCACTTGAGCCATTGTAAAAGAAGCGGTAATACCATAGGTACGAACCGACTCTGCAAGGGATTTAACTACTTTAAAATCAAGCGGTTCCTCGTACCTGTTCCCTTGTGGGTATTGGTATACCCGATAGGCAAACTGTAATTCTGTTCTGACTTGTGTCCACATCTCCGGGCAGGAAGATCTCCCTACTTTCATTGACTGAACAGACTGATCTATCTGAATGGCTTCTGGATATGGAGGGAGAGTTGAAGGCGCCGCGGCAACGGCTTTACATGCACCGACCGCCGCCAACGTGGCTGAAGGCGCTGCGGCAACGGCTTCACTTACACCAACTGCCGCCAACGTGTCTTTCTCTTTTACCCTTTTCTTTTCCCTTTTTCTAATAGCAGTCCTCTCCAATTGTTCTATTAGAGTGTGTAGCTCCCCTTCAGAATCCGTGCCCTCTGAGTCTTCAAAATCACTAAAATCTCTAAAATCTCTAAGATCGGGATAGAGAGGAACCTTCTTTTTGCTTCCCTTTTCACTGCCTGCTCAAATCTTTCGCCTTTGTTACTTTCCTTTTCACTGTCTACTTGCTCAGATCTTTCCCCTTGCAGCAGTTCCAAGGCTGATTCTCCCTCCTTGATTGCGTTACAGTATCTCTGATCTTCTAAACAACTTCTCACCATCTTCCAAATCGGTCTTACTCCATGCTTTAGAGTACCTTGTTCCCAAGCAAAATCCAAGTCCCTGCCTAATTTGTCCCAGCAGGATACCGTAAGATTCCCGGACACCGCAAACCACGGAGCCACGGAGTCACATTCATTCAAAAATCTCTCTAGGGTAGACTTCTTAAGTTTCAAATTCCTAGCTAAAAGTAGCTCCTGAAGAGCCAGAAAAATTGGATGTGACTCAGACAATCCCATGATTAAAAATTTTACTTTCGGTTCGCAGTTTTCCCGCGAAACTTTACCCTTTGTTCGCTATTTCCGTGAAACTTTACCATTTGTTCACTATCACCGTGAAACTTTACCTTTTGTTCGCTATTTCCGCGAAACTTTACCTTTTGTTCACTATTTCCGTGAAACTTTATTGTCCCAATTATCCCAGGAACTTACCAGTGCACTGCCCCTGACTGCAGGAGTTCTGAGTCTTTTCTGGTTCCCTGTACGGACCACCACTTGTCGCGTCCCCCTCAACCAGCAAGGACAACGCAACTCGCAAAAGCTCTTCTCAAGCAGTTTATTCAGGTCCCTTGAAAACAGTCTTCCGAATGCCCGGGCAGACCCAACCCACAGGCTAAATACTATATGAACAGCCAATCAAGTAAAGCCACGTGGTGCTATCTTAGAGGCCCACGTATGTGGAAGCAAGCCAGATCAGCGGTCTTAGCCAAATATGGACTTGTTTACCACCGAGAGCGCTCACTGTCGGGCTGGTGGAAGGCGGAAACCGGCGCCATCTTTAGGGCGCGGCACGTCGCAGCTCTCTACATACTATCATATCATCTGCAAATAGGGATAATTTGACTTCTTCATTTCCGATGTTTGTCCACTTGATGTCCTTTAGTTGTCTTATTGCTCTAGCAAGAACTTCAAATACTATATTGAAGAGATATGGTGAAAGTGGACATCCTTGTCTTGTCCCTGAGTTTAGAGGAAATGCTTCAAGTTTCTCTCCATTTATTTTGATGTTGGCCACTGGCCTGCTGTATATTGCCTTTATTATTTCTAGGTACAGCCCTTGTATGCCTGTTTTCTCCAGAACTTTTAGCATGAAGTGGTGTTGGATTTTGTCAAATGCTTTTTCTGCATCTAGCGAGATTATCATGTGGTTTTTTTCTTTCATCTTTTTTATATGGTGAATGACGTTGATAGATTTTCGTATGTTGAACCATCCCTGCATCCCTGGGATGAAGCCTACTTGATCATGGTGTATGATACTTTTGATGTGTTCTTGAATTCGGTTTGCTAGTATTTTATTAAGTATTTTTGCATCTATGTTCATGAGGTAGATTGGTTTTAAGTTCTCTTTCTTTGTTGTGTCTTTGTGTGGTTTAGGAATCAGGGTGATTGTGGCCTCATAGAATGAGTTTGGCAATGTTCTTTCAGATTCTATTTTGTGAAAGAGTTTGAAAAGTATTGGTGTTAGCTCCTCTTTGAAGGTCCGGTACAATTCCGTGCTAAAGCCATCTGGCCCTGGTCTTTTCTTGGTTGGGAGAAATTAATGACTGTTTCTATTTCCTTAGGGGTTATAGGGCTGTTTAATCTGTTTATCTGATCTTGATTTAGCTTCAGTACGTGGAATCTATCAAGAAAATTGTCCATTTCACTTAACTTTTCAAATTTGGTGGAGTATAGATTTTTAAAGTCGGATCCAAATATTCTCTGGATTTCCTCAATGTCTGTTGTTATTTCACCCTTTTCATTTCTGATTATGTTGATTTGTGTTTTCTCCCTCTGTCTTTTAGTTAATTTGGCTAAGCGTCTGTCTATTTTGTTGATTTTCTCGAAGAACCAAATCTTGGTTTCATTGATTCTTTGTATAGTTCTTTTTGTTTCTAAGTTGTTGATTTCAGCCCTAAGTTTGCTGATCTCCTGCCTTCTGCTCCTCTTGGGAGTGTTTGCTTCTTTTTTTTCCAATTCACCAACTTTAGCTGTTAATTCGTTAATATGAGCTGTCACAATTTTCTTTTTGAAGGCACTTAGTGCTATGAACTTTCCTCGTAGCACAGCTTTCATTGTGTCCCATAGGTTTGGGTATGTTGTGTCTTCATTTTCGTTGGATTTTAAGAAGTCTTTTATTTCCTTCTTTATCTCTTCCCTGACCCAGTGGTCCTCTAGTAAAGAGTTGTTCAATTTCCATGTGAGTGTAGACTTTCTGTTGATTCTTTTGCTATTGAAGTCAAGCTTTATTCCATGGTGGTCTGATAAGATACAAGGGGTTATTTCAATTTTCTTGTATCTGTTGAGGCTATCTTTGTGTCCAACTATATGGTCGATTTTGGAGAAGGTTCCGTGAGGTGCTGAGAAGAAGGTGTATTCTTTTGTGTTTGGGTGAAAAATTCTGTAGATATCTATTAGGTCCATTTGTTTCATGATCTCTGTTAGACTCATTATTTCTCTGTTTGGCTTCTGTCTTGATGATCTGTCCATAGTTGTGAGTGGGGTGTTGAAGTCTCCCACTATTAAAGTGTTTCGATCGATGTGCGATTTAAGTTTTAGAAGCATTTCTTTTATAAATGTAGGTGCCTTTGTATTGGGGGCATAGATGTTCAATATTGAGATGACCTCTTGGTGGATAGTTTCTTTAATGAGTATGTAATGCCCTTCTCTGTCTTTTTTTATTAACTTCAATCGGAAGTCTGTTTTGTTTGATATTAGGGTGGCTACTCCAGCTTGTTTCCTGGGTCCATTTGCTTGGAAGACCTTTTCCTAGCCCTATACTCTGAGGTAGTGTTTATCTTCAATAGTGAGATGTGTTTCTTGTATACAGCAAAAAGATGGGTCTTGTTTACAGATCCAGTCTGTAAGTCTGTGTCTTTTTATTGGCCAGTTGAGTCCATTGATGTTGATGGATATTAGTGACCAGGGGTTGTTATTTCCCATTATTTTGGTATAGCTGGCTGTCTTGTGTTTCTCTTTTGTTTAGTTGCTGTGGAGGTTTCTATTTCCTCTCTTTTCTTGGGTGTAGTTATCTTCTCTGTGTTGGAATTTTCCTTCTAGGATCTTCTGTAGGGCTGGGTTTGTGAGGAGATATTGTTTGAGTTTGATTTTGTCATGGAATATCTTGTTTTCTCCTTCTATGTTTATAGAGAGTTTTGCTGGGTATAGTAGTCTGGCTGAGCACCTATGTTCTCTCAGGGCTTGTAGGACATCTGGCCAGGCCCTTCTAGCTTTTAAAGTTTCTGAGGAGAAGTCAGGTGTGATTCTGATGGGTCTGCCATTGTATGTGACTTGGCCTTTTTCTCTTACAGCTTTTAATATCCTTTCTTTGTTCTCTACATTTGGAGTTTCCATTATTATGTGGCAAGAGGAGTTTCTTTTCTGATCTAATCTGTTTGGTGTTCTGTAAGCCTCTTGGATTTTTACTGGCATCTCTTTCTTTAGGTTTGGGAAGTTTTCTTCTATGATTTTGTTGAAGATATTTCCTGGACCATGGAGTCGGGAATCTTCTCTTTCCTCTATGCCTATAATTCTTAGGTTCCATCTTTTCATTGAGTCCTTGATTTCTTTGATGTTGTGGGTGAGAGATTTTTTAGCCTTCTCATTTTCTTTGGATGTTGTACTGATTTCTTCCATCGAATCTTCCATGCCTGAGATCCTGTCTTCCATCTCTTGCATCCTATTTTTCATACTCACATCCGTAGTTCCTGTGCTTTTTCCTCAATTCTCCATTTTCTCTTTTAACTCTGACTGTGTTTTCTTTATTTTTTACATTTCTATTTTCATATCTTGAATGGTAGTGTTTGTTTTGTACATTTCCTTCTCCAGTTTGGTTGTTTTTGTCTGGAGATCTTTCATTGTTTTATCCTTTTCCTGTTCAAGCTGGGTCACCTTGGCTTGGAGCTCTTTAATGATGTTATTTGTTGTTTTGACTTGTAGAATTGTGGCTTCTTTGAATTCCTTCATAGTTTTAAGTTCTTCTTGAAGGTACTTTATCACTTTTCATACTGTAGAATTGTCATCATTTTCATTTGTTTCAGTTGTGGTGAGGTGGTTCGGCTGGACGGAATAGCGTTGCTTTCTTTTGTTGGAAACATTTCGCTCTGTTTTTTTTTTTTGTCTCGGGCCTCTGGCCATGTGGAATTTTTTTTTTTTTGCTGTCTTCTGGACTTGGGTCCAAAGGGGGCACTGTGGTGTAGGAGTTGCCTTACTCCACCCCTATAAGGTGAGTCATTCATTCCCGCCTCCCAGGTGGGGACCTAATTAATTCAGGTTGCAGAGCTGTGCACAAGTAAGCTCTGATTCCCCACCAGAAGGGCCCTTACTAGTACAAAAGTTCGATATAGGACTGTTTCAAATATCTCACAGTTTGCCTGGTATTGGTTCCTGTAGGGGGTAAATCTGCAGTTCAGCTCCAATAGCCTTGCTGCTCTCGAGGCTTGGAAGCTGGCCAGTGATGTCACAGACTGGGATCTGAAGGCGCTTTGCAGTGCAGCTACTTCACTTCCAAGGGTCGCAACCTTTCCCAGATAATTGGATCATCTGTGTGAGACCTGGTAGTGCCGAGCAGGGTGGGGATTATCTCTGCGTGGTTTCTGAATCTGCCGGCTGGGTATTAGGTTGGAACTTACCAGGGACTTCTCCTTTTGGTGGGATGGGTTATCCCGATTCCCAGGTCCAGAGGCTTCCTAGCATGTCCGAGAGTTGGAAGGGGCGTCCTGCCCAGGCATCTTCCATGGTCCCTGTGTAGCTGGGTGAGATTTTGAAGTTGTCGTGCCCTTTGTACAGCGTCCTGCAACACTTGCCACCTTGTGACTGTTGACCCCAAAATCAGAATACGTCCACGCCGGCCACCGCCATCTTGGATCCGAAAGTTCATGTTTTAAGAGAAGTAGGTGAATAGTTATTTTCTCTGTTTCTTTTGCTCGGACAAGTTAGTTTATATATTAGTGAAGATATTAGTGTGAAATTACTCTTGTAACTATAAAAATATACTATCATTATTTTAAACATTGCAGCTCCATGGATAATAAGCACATTAAGCATCCATCTTTTATAGCTTACTTATTATGAGATTAAGCTGATCTTTGACATAATACAGAATTAAATGGAAAGATCAGTAGGAGGCTCCGAGTCTTCAGTGTGAGATTTCTATGCAGCTTAGTTTGTCTGTGTTGGTGCAGACAGAGCTGCCTCACAGCCTGAGTGCATTTTCCTTCCCTGGGGGAAATTAACTACTTTGGATTGCACAGAGTCTGTCATTTTAAGGCATTACAAAGTTCATTTCTAAATATTTATTATGATTCTAGTCCTTAAATATTTTAGACTTAATGTAGTGTTTCAAAAGAGCAGAGTTTTCATCTCCATACATGAATATTCACTTACTAGTTTTTGAATAGAGGGTTTTGTCCATTGTTCTGTATTGTTCCTCCTATCACTCCTCCAGGCAGCACGAACAGTTCCATCTGAAATATATCATGCAGTAAGACATGTCATGCTCCTTCAGCATGTTATTTACAAAATACAGAACATTTGAAAAGCTATTATTTGTTGTGAGGCAGCTACCAGTTATTAATAATGTTAAAACAGTCTGTGATTTCAGGAGTGTGTTTACTTTTTTTTTTCTTGTGACACTATTGCAAATCTTGTGCATTATTCTCATTATATGTACTATAAAATAAAATATTTACTGAAAAAATCCCTACAAATAATCCAATTAACAAATGACGTGCAGAACTAAACAGAGAATTCTCAATAGAGGAATCTCAAGTGGCTAAGAAACACTTAAGTGTTCAACATCCTTAGCCATCAGGGAAATGCAAATCAAAACTACTTTGAGATTCCATCTTATACCTGCCAGAATGGCTAAGATCAACAATACAAGTGTCAGCACCTGCAGGCAAGGATATGGGGTAAGAGAAATGCTCCTCTATTGCTGATGGGAGTGCAAACTTGTTCAGCCACTATTGAAATCAATATGGTATTTCCTCAGAAGGCTGGGAACTGATCTCCCTTAAGATCTATTTATACCACTCTTGGGCATATACTCAAAGGATGCTCTATCTTACCTACCATGAGTACACTTCTTAACTATATTCATTGTGGCCTTATTCATAGTAGCAAGAGACTGGAAACAACCTAGATGTCCCTCAACAGAAAAATGGACAAAATAATGTGGTACATTTACACAATGGAGTATTACTCAACTGTTAAAAAAAATGACCACATGAGATGAAGATGCTGAGAAAGCGGAACATTCCTCCATTTCTGGTGGGAGTGCAAACTTGTACAACCACTATGGAAATCAGTCTGGCAATATCTTAGAAAACTTGGAATAGTCCTACCTCAAGACCCAGCCATATCATGTCTGGGCATGCATCCAGAAGATTTCTTCACCAAACTACAAGGGCATCTCCTCAAGCATGTTCATAGCATCTTTATATGTAATAGCTAGAAACTGGAAATAACCCAGGTGTTCATCACCTGGGTTATTTCCGAACCGAAGAATGAATTAAGAAACTGTGATACTCTTATACAATGGAATACTACTCAGCTATCAGAAACAAGGAAATCATGCAATTTGCTGCCAAATGATGCCAAATGGAACTAGAAAAGCTCATCCTGAGTGAGCTAACCCAGACCCAGAAAGATGTACATGGCATGTGCTCACTTATAACAGGATTTTAGCTATATAGAACAGGATAACTATCTTAAAACCCAATAGACAGAAAGGAACAGGAACATGGACTTTGTTACCTGTTAGTGGGACACTTTGCCTTAGCGGTGTGATGCTGTAGGAGGAAACACTTCTTCACATTGGGTTGCCTTGTCCAACTTCAATATGGTAATATTTGCTTCATTTTATTATACTTTATTTTGTCATGTTTTGTTGTTATCTCTTAGAAGCCTGCTCTTTTCTAATCAGAGGTAGAGAGGGAATGGATCTGGAAGGAAGCAGCAGTGGGGAGGAGCTGGGAGGAGTAGAGGTAGAGGAAACTACAATTAGGATACATTGTAGCAGAAAAGAATCTATTTTCAATAAAGGGGAAAAAGGGTGTTTGTATGAGTAAGCACCTATGATACTCTGTCAGTTATGTGCAATATAATAGAAATAATATAGTACCAACAGAGGCTGGATTTAAATTATATCAATAAGGCAACATAAGACTTGTGATACCCTGAACTCTTTTTTTCAATATCCAATGGTATTAGGTGATTAGGGATGGGTTAATGGTGATTTTGTAGATCATGGAAAGCATCTAATCAATCTTCCAGTTGGAAATCTTCCACCATCATTTGATAACTGTCACTTGCTGAATTAGAATTAATGGAAGGAGAGTGAAAAGTTAAGTAAGCCTTGAAAAAAGATTCAAGAAGTGTTCACTCATATATTTTTTGGCTTTAGATAGGTGGGGAAATGGAAAACAAGAATCTGGAACAGACTTCCAGTTACCAGTTCTGACCCTTTTTCCTACTTACAGAAATTATTTACAAGATTGATGACTATACCTCATGCTCAGAGACCTAAAAACATATTTGTTTTGAATAGATATTATTCTATGATAATTCCCATCATAAAATATACCAGCGGTAGTTTCCAAGGCATACAGGGCAAGAGTCTATGTAGCAGCCCTGTGCATAAGCATATCCACTTAAATCTGGTAAGAACCAAATGCGCAGCATCTTATTTTGAATGAGAACTTGACAGAGGTATGAGATGATGAAATCACAAGCTAGACTGCAATGGAAAAGCACCTTGTAATTAAGCCATTCTAAGTGAATTCCTTTTCATTTTCAATAGTTAGCCTTGCCTCCTGTTTATTACCAAACATTATCTAACAAAGTACTCTATTAAATAGGTCAGTTTGAATAAAAGCAAAACTGTTTCGGGGGATGAGTAAGCAAAGCATTGAATCTGAAATATAATGTTGTCTTGTAGCAGCCAGGCAAGGAAGTGCTTGCTGCTCCACTGAGTAAGTGCTTAATAACTCTTTTTTTTTTTTTCAAATAGAGAAGATCTCTGGTGACTTGCAGAAAAAGAGGCAGTACTTGGTGCTTTTTACTTCCATATCAAAATCATTACATTGAAAGTAATTAAACACGCTTGGAGAATAAAATTATCTTCATGTGGGTTGTGAGCTGATGAGAGAGTACGCTGTACTTGGGCCTTATTCTAAGGTCAGTTTTTCTGCTGCTCAATTAGTATGTTTGGAAAGGAGACAGCTTAGTCCCTGATCATCATTTGTTGATTGAATTGATGCTTGCAAAAACAGTACTCAATTCAGAGGACACTTGTGTTAACGTTCATCTAATAGATAGATGTCTTTGTCACCCAAACAGGAACCAAGATACCTGTTTTGAGAAACTACACTTAGAAATGAGGCAGGTATTAGCTACTATTGTGTGAGACAAAACTCAATTTCTTAGGACAACATATAATTATTACTTCAAATTCTATGGGTTGGGAGTCTCAGTGTGGCATATGTGGGTGTCTTTGGCTTATGGTCTATCACAAGTCTCAAATACTGGCTGTGGATGAAGAGGATGTTTCAAAACTCAGGAAAAGATGCTCTAAGCTCCTTCATGTGGTTACTGATTTATTACAGTTTCTTGTGGGTTGGTGAACCTCAGTTTTATTCCAGAAGAGACTGTGTGAGGTCAGTTCAAAATACGGCCACTGTGTCTCTTATGTGGAGTGGGTAATGTGCAAGAGAGTGCAGAGAGAGGTTCCAGAGGAAAGACATGGTTTCTTTGAAACCTAATCTCAACTATGACATCTCATCGCTTTTGTTATTTTCTGTTTGCTTCAAAAGTCTCACAATCACACAGTTCAGCTCCCACTCAACGGGAAACAGAAGCCTGACTGGGAGAAGACAGGAATCATTGGGGTGATATTACAGACTATGGGCTGCTACATGGAAAATTCAGGAAATTCAAGTTGTCTTTAAAGCCTCATGTTTTAGCCAAATTCTTGCTTGATATTCTTAATTGTGATCCCTTCCCTGCATTTTGGGAATATTTATCTCCTGGGACTTATATTGAGTGTCAACTCCTTAGACATGTTAACCTAAAATTAGACTGGTGGTGTGATGTCAGAGCCGAGAACAACTAGCAGCAGCTTGTGTTCCTCTGACATAACAGATTTTATTTAGAAAGATCTCTAGAACCGCCCCAGACTCCTTGCAGATTCATTATCGATTTTAAACATACAGGATGTGAATGTATTGAAGACACCAAGAGAAAGAATCTGGGAGATTTAGATTCTGGCTTGCATGCCATAACCACAGCTCTTAAAACCCTCTTTACAGAAGGATCACACACAAAGAAGAAAATATCTTGGATTTGCGGTCGCCAGGCTGTTGCATTTGTCTGATAAATGCTAGGCTGCTGTTATTCATGAAGATTTTCCTCATTAGTTTTGGGTTATTAATTGCCAACTCCCACTCCATTTTCTGAGAAAGAGGATGTGGGTAAAATACATATTGTAAATAAACATTCCAGTAGCATCTTCTTTGAGAGTAAATGCTGTTTTAGAAGTACAGATTTGCTGTGTGTTCTAAATCTCTATTGTGATAAATACGGGCTGGTCAACAGTTTAATTAGTCTAGTAATTATTGAGTCCAGGCACTGCCAAGTCTGATACTATGGCCTGGAATCATGGAGATGAGTTATATACACTCTTGCCCTCGGGGAGTTCTCAGTTTTCAGGGAGCACAATCAGGTAAACCACTAATAACAAGACAATATGATGAGTGGTTCAAGAGAGCCACATGCAGGCTGAGAGGATAAGGCTAATTGTGCTAGAGATTCTAATCTAGTATCTTAGAAGATTGTCCTCAGAGTTCATGGCATGTGTGCTTTTGGATCGGAAGATGTTTTCTTCAAATTTCCTGTCAAACACATCGTGATGATTAATCATGGTTGTCATCTTAAATGGATCTGGGATCCATTTAAGAGGCATGCCTCTGAGCACCTGGTGGGTACCTCCTGGATACCGATTAACTGAAGGGAGAATATCCTCCACCTGATTAGGTGGCACTCTCTGGTGGAAGTGCAGATATAACAAGGTCTGGGGGAAGACAGTACTGCCATGGAGTCTGCTCCTTCCAGGGGAGAGCATCTACCCTGTTGCTACCACTGCATGGCCATCTTCTGCTGCCACTGAAACAGTTTCTTTGTGATTCCAGCAATGTTAAAGACCAGTGATACTTCAGGCCTTCAGTGAGGACTGGGGCTTCTGAGGCACCAGCCTCATATACTGAGTAGCTTCCAGCTTCTCAGCCTCTCCAGTGTACAGACAGCCAGTCACTGTGTACCCCAGTCACATACTTGTAGCAACCCTCCTGCCTCCACATCTCCATCTTTCCTTCCTTCCTTCCTCTTTCTTCCTCCCTTTCCCTTTATTTCCTTTTTAAATGTATAAAAGTATCTTGCCTGCATGTATTTCTGTGCACCACATATGTGCCTGGTGCCAGTGGAGGTCAGAAGTGGGTACTGGATCTCCTAGGACTGGATTCACAGATGGTTGTGAGCTTCCATGTGGGTGCTGGGAATCCAATGTGGATCCTCTGTAATAGCAAACAGTGTCCTTAACCACCAAGTGATCTTCCCAGCTCTGGTAGCAAAAAGTCAGGAAAAGTACAAAGACAGACCCTAGCTTTTTATTTAAGGAAATTACTAGGGATACACACACACACACACACACACACACACACACACACACACAGACAGACACACACACACACACACACACACACACACACACACACACACACAATGTAATAAACAGTCTAACCAGTAAGAAGCTCTGATAAGGCCTTTCAGTTGATTCAAAGGAGTGCTTACTGTCTGCATTTATTATTATTATTATTATTATTATTATTATTATTAATTTTGTAGTAGAAAGAGCTTTCTACAAAACGTTAAGACTCCATCCACCTCAATAAACTTTTCATCTTGTAAAGTTGAAACTCTCTACCCATGAAATAATTTCTTATTTTATCCTTTCTTTCTTTCCAAGTATCTTCCTTCTATCTTGTGGATACCTGGAAGTCATCAGTCTGCTCTCTGCTCATATAATTTTGATCCCTCAACTGCCTTACATAAGTGAAATCACACATATCCATCTATATAGCATCACACCTGAAGAACATTTCATTGTATGCGTATGCCACATTATACTTATCTATTAATATTTTAATGGACATTTGGACTGCTCCCACATATTAGCTATATAGCACAAAACTGTCATAATTGTGAGTATACACATAATTATTCTAGACCCTGTTTTCAATTTGTTGGGTGTGTGTGCAGAAGTGAAATTTCTGGAGCACATTTTAACTCTGCTTTTAATTTCTTTCTCTTCTAAGGATTGAGGTCAGTCCCTTGAGCAGATACCAATCACGGTGTCTCTACCACATTAATGCACTTTCTGCTAAATTAATTAATTTATTTTTGAACCACCTACTGTTTTTTAGAGTAGCCACACCATTTTACATCCCTACCCACAGTACAAGTACACAATTGAGGAATTTGAAATGTTGAACAATTTCTCCACCAAATCATCAATGATTTAGTGAGATTTCTCAATCTGGTGATGAAACCAGTTAATCTAATAGTGAAAATCCTGTGTGATAATTTATATGATACATTTATATAAAGATGCAAAAGGTTTTAGAAAAGAGGATATTTATCTTTCATTACATTTATCAGCCAAACTGAACACTCATCAGTATAACACAGGAGAATTATCATTCTAATCTATTTCTCTCACTAGTAGAGAAATGGCACCTTGGTAAGTGCCAAGTCTACTTTATTGGTAGATTCTTTGGAGTTCAGGAAGTGTGGTATACAGTGTTTTATATGTGTATACACAGGATAGAGATATGAACAGGGCAATGATCACTAAAGGGTAAGGAATGTTCTAAGAGACAGAGAGATATAGTGACCAAGATGAGCAGTTTGGTGGAAGATGTAATATAGGTTTTGAGCAAACATCTAACTAGAATAGATAATGAAATGGCATAAAGGAATGTATCTTAGGTAGAGCCAGTGCTTAGGGGAGCCTAAAATGTTGGGGCATAGCAGATGTAGGAATTTCAGTGGAGTGAAGTGGGAAATCAGCTAGTGACAAGGTTGGAAAAGTGGGTTGAGGCCAAATTATAAATGCTGCAATGTTAGACTGAGAAATACAAAATTAATTTTAAGTTAATGACTCCCTGTTTAGGTGCTTGGTATATCTAGGAACCCTGGTCTTAAAACTTTTGATCCCTCTCTCCCAGCATACCATGTAGCTCAGAGACTAAATAGTTTTCAAATGCACAAAAGTTAATGTTACTATTATCCACTGATGATGTGACTTAGCAAAATAAAAATTAATTCTGCATAAATACTCCATAGTGATTTTATCATGTTGTATCTTCAATTAAAGTGTTATAATAGTAAACAACTGTCTTATAATGTATAAAAATTGTCAATGTTCTGAAGTAGTTTCAATCTTTAGAAATTTTAAGATCACTGTTGGTCCTAGTTCTACTGCTCTGACAAAATATCTGATATTGAAGGAGTAGGTTTATGCTAATTCATACTTTCAGTGGCCAAGTTCCATGACTATCTGATTCTATTGTGTTAGGGACTATGATGAGTCTTAGCATCATGACAGAAAAACGTGGCAGAGCAAAACTGTTCACCTCCTGACATACAAGAAGATGACAAAGGCTATTACATACCCTCTAAAAGAATTTGCAGTAAACTGCTCCTCTCAATGAGGTTCCCGTATTGTAGAACACTCATCACTCTTTAATAGTCCCATTATCTGTTGACCAAACTTTCAGCACATGGAAATTTACTGAGATTCTATATTAAAACTATGACAGTATTACAGGAGATATGAACCTATTACAAGTTTTTGGGCTACGTAAAGAGAAGTTGTAATGGTGTTTGAAAGGAAAAAAATAACATCTGGTGGTGGCCTGTAAATTTAAGAGTAGTGTTATTACACACAACCAATTCATTGAGAACCTTTTAGTGAACTGAGAATAATTCACTCCTAAAGCATTGCATAGCAGTAAGTTAAAAAAATGGCATGTCAAGAGTGAATTTGTTTCTTCTCAGATCCATATCCACTCTTCAATGTTCAGTATAGGATGCTGCAATTGAACTTCCTTTGTCTGTTGGTACAGTTGTTACAAATCTGGCAACATAGCACTAATATTTGCCAATGAAAGGTACTGGAGAGATAATGGAGGAAGAAGGGGTTTATATTGCTGGCCCCATTGTGTTAATCTTTCTAGACATCCTTGGCACAGATAAATCCTTTGAGGTCTAGGTCTTTTTGAATTGTCAACATCTCTAGTATTTGGCACCTACAGCATTAGTGGCTTCCCTTACTCGGTGACCCTTTTGTTACCCTTCATGTAACTTTGTAATAGAACCATTAGTGAAGGACCATTCTGTGGATGGTTTCCTCTAGGACTACAGATGGCAGATTTGTAACTAGTTCTTGTGTAGTTAATATTTCATCAGTTCTTAGCTGCCCGATAATCTTCACCTAGATCCTCCCTAGTGAGGTCTGGGTCAGCCCTAATGGAATGATGCTGTTCCTGAGGGTCACTCGCTCAATCCTAAGAAAAAGATTGTGCCACTCTTATTTTTCTTGACTCTGATGAGAAGTGAAAGCCACATGGTAAAAGCATTTTGAAGAGTCCAAACACAGTAAGTTTCTCAAAAAGCTCTTTGTATTAGAAAATAATAGGACAAAACTTGGTAGCAGGGAAGTCGACAGCCTAACTCTGCCAAGACAGGGTAGGTAAGTCCTTCATAATCCCTGCTCTACAACAAATGTCTGTCAGAGAAACAGGACCCAAAGGCTGAAGACTGATGCAGGAATGTATGGAGAGAAAATGGGAACTGTCCAGGCAGTCATTGGTATGTCATTTCTTAGTTTTGGAAGCTGCAGGCCCTGCACTTCCTATATAAGCAGATATATTTATCCCTCTCAGGTCTCTGAGGTGGTCGAAGAATAGACAGCTAGAGTCTCATAGTTAAATTTTGAGTTTTTTAGGAATCAAGAGAGTGTTATAGATCTAAGAAGATACTCTTAAAAGTGTGTTGCAAGTTAGTATGAAAATTGAGTCAGATATAGACCTTTAAACTCATGGAGATGGTTAGATAGTAGAATGCTAAAGTCAGAGCCCAAATATGTATAAACTGGACATTGGGAAGGTATACTGGGCCATTTAACTCTCATAAATGTGGCATATTTATATCTGTTGTCTTGTATAATACTTACTGTTATAAGAGAAGGAACCATCTGTTGGACTGAAAGGGGAAACTTCTGGGGGGAAGAGGGTGGAAGGGCGGGATAGGAAGGGGGAATAGGGAGGGGTTTGTGATCGAGATGTAACTTGAAGAAAAAAAAATAAAGTATTTAAAAAAAAGAAAATAATAGGTTAATATTTTCTTTGAAGTCTTTCTTGCAGTTCATAATATGATGGAAATGTTATTTTATTTTAGTCATGCATGCACTTATAAATATACCATGACACATATTGCTATGGAAATCTATCTGGGTTATATCACTTGGGTTTTTATCACTAATTCATGTCTATTCTCTTACTTCAGGAAAAATTTTTAAAAAATTAGATCTATTTGTTTTACTTTATGTGCACAAACATGTTGCTTGTGTGTTTATATATATGCCATATGTAAGCCTAGTGTCCATGAAGGTAAGAAGAACGCATCATATCTCCTGGAACTGAAGTTACAGATTGCTGTGAGTCACCATGTAGGTGCTGGAAACTGATCCCAGGTACTTTTCAAGAGCAAATGCTCTTAACTGCTGAGCCATTTCTCTAGTCCCTACTTTGGCAAATTGCTTACACCATGTCCTCTGCATGTGATTTATGGTTGTTAGCTGGATGCTTTTGTGGGACTCCTAAAAGTGGGAGTGGGTATGCCTCTGACTCTTGCCTACTCTTAGGACTCTTTTCCTCCTATGGGATTGTCTTGTCTAGCCTCAATATGAGGACTTTTGTCTTGTCTTATTGTATCTTTTTTTGTCATGTTTGGCTGTAATCTCTTGGAAACCTCCTCTTTTTTGAAGAGAAACAGAGAGGGAGTGAGTGGATATGAAGGAAGGGAGAGTTGGGGCAGAGTTGGGAGGAGTGGAGGGAGGGGAAACTGTGGTCTGGTTGGAAGGTATTATATGAAAGAAGAATCTATTTTCAATAAAAAAGAAAAAGCTGTAATTATATTCATGTGTATGCATCTGTGTCTGTGTGAGTGTATGGCTACTTATGCATGGATGGCAGCAGAGGCCAGAAGAAGGCATCAGAGTTCTTGAAAGCAGGAATTACAAATAAATAAGACTGCTTGGTAAGTAGCTTATATTTTCTTCATTTCCATCCCATACTCAATAGAAAATGTTTGCATCACCATTAAAGTCTCAGTGATTCTTCCCATGAAATATTGATGTAATTAAGGCAACAATATTTTATAAACTTAAAAGAAACTACAACTATTCAATTTTACTCTTCAATTTTCAAATGCAGGAACATATCACAAACTCAACTGTCAGCATGAGTCCTTTTTTACAGCTTAGATCCTTCTGAACATGTTTGGTCTTTTATTCTCAAAACATGAATATTCAATGAAAATGCTTTTATTTTCTTCTGTCAGATCTTTTCCTGTAAGGACTAGAGGAAAATCATCAGCCTTAGATTGCCACAGAGGAAAGGTCTGCAGATGCTAAACATTTGTGTTGGAATGAGTACCATGATGAAGTATATACATGGCTAAGCATGCTGTTTACCAGTGCAACGCTGGGTTAATAATTTGTAGATAAATTACCGATCTGTAATAGAGATTGTTATTATATCTATAATTGTCTATCTATCTCAGGATAAAGAATGATCTGAAGGAAGACTATACTAATTTTCTGTAAGTGTGTAACATTCTTACCATGGATTTGTACACTTTAACAAATACTCATTTGTTTTCTCAGTCTTTTTGTGTATATATAATCTAGGAATGAATTGTCCTGGATCTTTACTTCAGAATCTTATATCATTTTAATCAATGTTTTGCCAAAGTCTTCAAGGTCCTGTACTAATTGTGTGCATAATGTAGATGTCAGTGTCTTGTAGTTTCTCAAGGAACTAAGTTTTCATGGCTAAAGAGGTATAATTATCAGTCATATTAGCCTTTTTTGTACATCCGGGAAGGAACAAAAAATCTCATAAGAGGGACCTTGTGGTCTTATACATCACAGTCACCTATATTCCATCATGTCTGTAGAATTCAGTTGCTTAGGAATAAGTCATATACATCATGCTCATACTCCAAGGATGAGGATTATACAGTATACAAGTATCAGAGGGTAGTATCAGAACTCATGAAATATACTTTATAGTTTGTCCCCTGCTAAGGGTTGAAAGTTAAAACTTTCAAATAATTATCTGTTCCTGTTTCGCTTATATTATGACCAAGATAATTTCTTGTCAATGTATTAAGCCATAATGAAACTAAGAATATTTCTATACTACATGAAAACAAAAGTTAACTATTTGATGAAGGAAACATTTGTTCTTGGAATGAAACACTCTGAGACAACTATAATAGATTATTTATCAGGACTAGCAACTTGCATTTTATAACTATTATTAAGTGCCCACTTTTTCCCTGCCTATTCTTATGGAACTCTTGTGCCACAAACTCATTCTCTTACTAACCAATTCTTTGCCTTTAAAGAATTGTTTTTAAATTACTAAGTATAACAATAATGATCAGAGTGGCAAGATACATATGTATATACACACACACACACACACACACACACACACACACGTTATATATGGTGTAACAGTGGTTTGGGGATTGTTAACTGTTTCTTGATTGGATTGGCCTGTTGCTCAGTAGGAAACACATACTTGGTAAAATAAAACTCACTAAGAACCCATGATTAGGAAGTTCATATTAGTGGGGTGAGCCTACTACTATTACCTTGCTAAATAGTCTTTGTAAAAATCAAACTTTTTTGAAAAATTTTATCTCTGCATGAACAGAGTAGTGGAACTCTCAGGCCTTGTAAGAAAAAAAAATTTTGTGCAGTGGATGGCAGGGCAGTTAAACATAGACATTCACAATTGCTCAAAATACAGAGAAGTGTTTGTGGATCACAGAGCCACAAATGAAAAATCTATAACCCAATTTATCTCCTTCAGGCTCAGGGACCATTGCAGAAGAGAGGACAAAAAGATTACAAAAGCAAGAAGCTGAGGAAGACTGCAGTAAAACATTGTCTTCTGACATGTCTGGACCTGACATGACCATAACACTCATGATCATCTGTGGTTTCTTGCATAAGAAAAAATACCTGGAGGTAACTCTAACAAAGCAAGTAAAGGACCTGTACAACAAGAACTTCAAGCCCCTGAAGAAAGAAATGGAAGAGGCCTTTAGAAGATGGAAAGACCTCCCATGCTCATGGATAGGTAGGATCAACATAATAAAAATGGCCATCCTACCAAAAGCAATATATAGATTCAATGCAATTCTTATCAAAATACCAACACAATTCTTTATAGACTTGGAAAGAGCTATTCTCAATTTCATATGGAACAACAAAAAGCCCAGAATAGCTAAATCAATCCTGTACAATAAAAAAGCATCTGGAGGTATTACCATCCCAGATTTCAAGCTGTACTACAGAGAAATAATAATAAAAGCAGCATGGTATTGGTATAGAAACAGACCAGTAGATCAATGGAATCGAATTGAAGACCCAGAAATGGACCCACACTCCTATGGCCTCCTAATTTTTGACAAAGAAGCAAAAACCGCACAATGGAAGAAGGACAGCATCTTCAACAAATGGTGCTGGTCCAACTGGATGTCTACTTGTAAAAGAATGAAATTAGACCCATACTTATCACCTTGTATAAAACTTAAATCCAAGTGGATCAAAGACCTTAACATAAGGCCGGTCACAATAAATCTACTAGAAGAAAAAGTGGGAGAAACCCTCGAACTCATTGGCACAGGTGACAACTTCCTGAGCAGAACACCAACAGCTCAGGACTTGAGATCAACAATCAATAAATGGGACCTCATGAAACTGAAAAGCTTCTGTAAGGCAAAAGACATGGTAATTCGAACAAAATGGCAGCCTACAGACTGGGAGAAAATTTTCACCAACCCCGCTTCTGACAGAGGGTTAATATCCAAAATCTACAAAGAACTCAAGAAATTAAATGCCAAGAAACCAAATAATCCAATCGAAAAATGGGGGATGGAGCTAAATAGAGAATTCACAAAGGAGGAATCCCTAATGGCCAAGAGACACCTGAAGAAATGCTCAACATCCTTAATCATCAGAGAAATGCAACTCAAGACAACTCTAAGATTCCATCTCACACCTGTCACAATGGCTAAGATCAATAGCTAAAATGACAGCACATGCTGGCGAGGATGTGGAGAAAGGGGAATCCTCCTCTATTGCTGGTGGGAGTGCAGGCTTGTGCAACCACTATGGAGGTCAGTCTGGCGATATCTTAGAAATCCTGGAATAGCTTTGCCTCAGAACCCAGCCATACCACTTCTGGGTGTACATCCAAATGACTCCTCACAGAATCATAAGGAAGTCTCCTCATGTATGTTCATAGTGGCCTTATTTATAATAGCTAGAAACTGGAAACAACCCAGATGTCCCTCAACTGAAGAATGGATTAAAAAACTGTGGTACATCTATACAATGGAATATTACTCAGCTATCAGAAAAAATGAAATTATGCAATTTGCAGCCAAATGGATGGAACTAGAGAAGCTCATCCTGAGTGAGCTAACTCAGACTCAGAAGGAAGCACATGGCATCTATTCACTTATAGTAGGATTTTAGCTATATACTACAGGATATCTGTACTACATGCAACACACCAAAGGGAACATGGACATACACTTTTTTTTTCCTTTTCTTTCTTTCTTTTTTTTTGTTGTTTGTTTTTGTTGGTTTGTGTGTTTGTTGGTCTGTTTTTTAGTTTTCCCTTCCTTGCAAGGAGATACTTTTCACTGGTGGTACTGCCTTGTAGGTCCTCATTGTATGAAGAGGCTCTTGGTCTTCATATGACTTCTGAACTGGGGTGAGGGACTGTTATGTAGGGACACTCCACTCCAGAGGAGCAAGAGGGAAGGATTAGGGGGTAGAGGATGGGAGGGTGGGGCTGGGAATGGGGGAAAGAGGACAATATGATGGAGATGTAACCTGAAGCAACAAATATATAAATTTATTAATTAAAAAAAAACAGGTAACAGGTTTAAAACACTGTAAATAAATTAAAGGTTACAGCCATTCAACCTGGTTTTATAAACCTCCAAGATTCAAAAAAACTTAGAGCTAAGGTAAAACACATGAAATGAGTGGTAATAGCCCATGCCTTTAACTTCAGCAGAGACGGGAGGAGCACTATAGAGTTAGTTGTCTTATAAATTCTAGAGTTACAAGGAACAGGGTGGTGATGGTGCACACCGTTAATCCCATCATTCAAGAAGAATACACCCTTAATCCCAACACACTAGAGACAGAAACAGGCAGATCTCAGAGCTCAAGGTCAGCCTGATACAAAACAAGCTCTAAACAGAGAAAAACTTTGATCCACGGGTGGTGGAGCACATCTTTAATCCCTTCAGATGGGAAACATAGGTCTTTGATCCCAATACTTAGAATGCAGAGACAGACACATAGGATTTGGAATGATTTAATTTTAAAAGCTACTTACAAAAGGCATGCTCAGTACAAACAAATTGTCCTTTGAGATCTCAAAATATATACACTAAAGGTTTGTTTAGCTCCAAAATAACAAAATAATTTCTTCTTTAATCCAGATTGAAAGATAATACTTTATATATTGTCAAAAAAACAAATTTGCTTCAGGAGAAATATTACCTGACCCCCCCCCCCCCCGCCCAAAGAAAAAGGTAATTGTCCCAGGGTTAGGATTAGGGCAGGGCTCTGTTCTTATCTTTCCAGGAGATTTAAAGCATCCATTCAAGGAATCCAGGGACAACTGGACAATGGAAACCTCAGCAGAAAACAAATCAGATGATCCAGCCTTGAAGACTTCCTCAATAGTTCTTTCTCTCAAAAGTCTACAACCACAACAACTCAAAATCACTAAGATCGTTCAGCTCCACAGACTGCCCTAGACAGAACTTCAGTAAAGCCCTGAAGATCAGCTTCTGTCTACAAACTTCTTAGGACATCTAAACAGCTGAGCGCAAAAGGACTGAACATCAAATGATACTATTAACATTTTTAGCCATTTTTCCATTCTTATTTGGGCCCCAAACAGGTTTACTATGTCCCAAATCAGCAGGAAGTCATTTTAAGAGAGCGACGTCCCATGCCCAGAAGGTGGGGAGGGTGTCCACACCCCTTTTGGTTATTTGATGGATAACAGAAAAATTTGTTATTTAGGGGAAGAGATTACAAACTGTTAAATGGTCTTGTTAAATGAGTTTTGGAGGTTAGACCCAGGGACTTCTATCTTTTTCTTTTCTGTATCCTTCTTTCTCTCCTATGTAGGAGTGAATAGACTTGAGAAAAAAATGGGACATAGACATAGTATAGGAAACATCAGGAAAAAAGGACAGATATTGTATATGCCCTTATACCTTTGTATATTGATACAAAATTAATATTATATTTGGCTAAAGTGGTATTGATCATTGCATATTAATGCAAAATTAAGATTGTATTGGACTACATCGGTATTGATCTTTGTGTATTGATACAAAATTAAGAGTATATTTGGCCACAATGGTATTGACCCTTGTATATTGATGCAAAATTAAGATTGTATTGGGCTACATAGGTATTGATCTTTGTATATTGATACAAAATTAAGGGTAACGCTTCTTAAAGGTATTGTACCTAGTAATGCTTAAAAATGAAATGTGAAGCTTTGGCCTCTTGATACCAACTGTCATAAATTGTTTAGGATAATTAAGAAATGCAAACTCATAGTCATGCAGGCGTGTCATTTTGTTAGCTACTATGACAGTCTATCACAGATATTCTCTAAGCTACTCAGAAATCAAGTTGTTAAGAGAAAAGCAACATTTGCTTATCTAAATACAAGAGATAGATAGGGCATCTTCAAAAACCAAAAGAGATCTGCAGAATATGGCATTCAAAGATGTTTTCTTAAATTAAGATTTTTTTTTTATATCGAGACATGTCAGCTCCTGACACCACCCTCTATTCTACTCCAAATAGAAGATGAGCATCGAAGAATCTGCAGTGTGAGATAGTTGAATTAGTGGCAAGCCTATGTCTTGGCAAGAAAAACCCCCTGCTTCAACTGTAGACAGACTGATGTCCAAAAAGGACAAAACTTGGAAGCAGGTAAGTCGACAGCCTAGCTCTGCCAAGACAGGGTAGTTAAGTCCTTCATAATTCCTGCTCTACAGTCAATGTTTGTCAGAGAAACGGGACCAAACGGCTGAAGATTTATGCTGTAATGTATGGAGAGAAAATGGGAACTGTCCAGACAGCCACTGATATGTCATTTCTTAGTTTTGGAATATGCAGGCCCTGCACTTCCTATATAATCAGATATATTTATCCCTCTCAGGTCTCTGAGGTGGTTGAAGAATAAATAGCTAGAGTCTCATAGTTAAATTTTGAGTTGTTTAGGGATCAAGAGGGTGTTCCAGATCTGAGAAGATGTTTTTAAAATTGGGATTCAAGTTAGTATAAAAGCTGAGTCAGATATAGAACTTTAAACTCATGGAGATGGTTAGATAGTAGAATGTTAAAGTCAGGTGCCAAATACATATGGACTTGACACTGGGAATGTATGGTAAGCCATTTATTTAACTCTCATAATTGTGGCGTATTTATTTCTGTTGTTTTGTATTGTATTTACTGTTATAAGAGAAAGAACCATTTTTTGGACTGAAAGGGGGAGCTGTTGGGGGGAAGAGGGTGGAAAGATGGGACAGGAGGGGGGAGTAGTGAAGGAATTGTGACTGAGATGTAACTTGAAGAAATAAAAATAAATTATAAAAAAAAGAAAAAAAAAGATCTACATAAGATCAAACATCCCAGTAGACATTCCTGCTTGTAGAGGGTAAAACTCAAGAGCTCACACCCCTAGATCAAGAGCTATTTACAGTTTACAGTTTCTGGGAAGAGAGGGAATCTTTTCTTTAAGGGTATGAGTCCTGGTAGATCAACTGCTCTTTCATGGATAGTGCCACATCCATGAGTATATAGACAACACAAATTGGACTCTGGGTTATATATATGTGTGTGTTTGTGTGTGTATGTATGTATGTATATATATATATATATATATATGTACATATGACATTATGTTGGGAAAAGAAAGACGAGAGGTGGGCATGGGAGGAGGGCATTTGATCATAATGCATTGGATGAATATATGAAATTCCCAAAGACTAATAAAATATTATACTAAGTTTAGGATTGGAAGTGTAGGACTGGTGATGTAGTTTGGTGGTGGGGTGCATGCTTATTATTTTACTCTTAGGGTTCATCTTACTACCACAGGAAAGTACATAGCTGAGATTCTAAAGTACTATAATCATTCTCCATGACTTCTCCTTCATATGATACAACTACAATTCTGTCAAGGTGATACTACCTTACTGTACAAGGTATCTTACTGCATAGCTATCTTTGCTTGACCATCTGGTTGTAGTGGTGGTCATTTTGAGGATCAATAATCACTATTACAATCTTATGAGTTGTGGTGACAGTGTGGTATGCTTCTCTTCAGTTGTGGTGTAGAAGCCAAGTCCAGATGATTTGGATTAATAATGTTTGGTCAAAGATAAAGCCCTTTCATCTCACCTTAGCATCTAGGTAGACCATGTTCACTACTTTCTACTTTGTAAAATAGTTTATGAATATTCTGAGGTGGTAAGTTGTCCTCATGCAATAGGATTTGGAGTATTATCTTAGCACTCCTCCACGTTGTCTGGTAGAAACTGATTGAGTTCTTTCTGGATGATGATGAGAACCATTTAACTTCCATGCAGGCTCAAAGATGAAGACAAGCTTCATCTCACTGCAGTGTTTGGGTGATCTTTCATTTCTTTTGCTTAGAATAACTCCCTACTTTCCTTTCTGCTTTCTGTTATATTATAACTAGTGTTTCAGAGGGGAAGACTTAAATCAAAAGGAGACATCTTAATATTTCTATCTCAGAGTGGCAATTGTATTTAATAGCTGGGGATGTGTAACATATGCTTCTGATTATGTGTGAATAACTGTAGACAAGTTGTACAAGAGGTGACAAAATAAGGGGAAGAGAAGGGGAGACATACACACTAACATTGTAGGGGATTTTGTTACCATATCACTTTCTCCAACCCAGGCTCTCTTTCCTGAGTGCTTCCTTAAAATTAAGTAAGTTAGATAAATGTTTATGTTCCTTTAGATTTATTCCTGAAAAAAAAAAAACCTTGAAAATTTTAATTGTATTTTGCGGTGTGTAACTTCACACATGCATGTCAAGCATGATTATGGAGGTCAGAGGACAACTTGTGAAAGTCAGTTTTTCCTTCCACACTCTTGGTTCTAAGGATCTATCCTGGGTCCTCAGACTTGGACTACAAAGATTCTTATCTACAAATCTTAAACAATCCTTTCCTATTAGAAAATTTACTTACAGAAAAAAAATGAAATCATTATAAAATTCTCATACCTACTGTGTCTGATTTCTCTTATCAAAAATTATTACTAATTAAAACCTGTGGTTAATTTGGATTTTCTTACCCTTTATCTAGTATTCTTTCTCTATTTCATGTTCTCATGATCTAATTTCACACTTAATTATGTTCCAGCTTCTTCTTGACTGAGGCAGTCTGTCAGCTTTTTACTGTTTTTGATGACCTTGAGAACTTAGAGAAAGACTGATCAGGCATTTTGTAGACTATCCCTGACTGGAGATTTGTTTGATGTTCTCATAGATAACAGAAATTTGATATAGAATATGACATGACAGAGGACTACAGAGATAAAATGTTATCACCATCACTGGCTGTCATGTCTGGTTTTCTTAGCTTTCTTAACTCTGAAGATATTCTGATCTCCCGTCCTTTTCTCTTTCATAGTGTTCTTTTTGGAAGGAAGAACAAACATATAGGCCATTCTCAGAATGAACTATTATGCTTCATATTCTTAAAGAGTGGAGTGTCTGTCTAATTCTTTTGAAATTCTTCTGAATGGGAAATTTGTCTTGTTTTACATCATTTATTTATCAGTATGATGGATATGATATATTGGGGGTACAATTCAATGATTTATTTTCTTGGACAAATTACTTTTATTTTCTGTCTTATCAGGAACTCTTTTTTTTATTGGCCCCTGAGTCTCTTTGGCACATCTTCAGTTTTTAAAAGCACTTTTTAATTTTTTGGCACTATAATCCATAAGATGCTCCAGGATCATTTTATATACTTACTGTATTCTCATTGTAATTTAAAACTAGAAGAATGTTGAATAAGAAAAGCCAGAAACATCTATTTCATGCCAACAAAGCTGTCTGGTTCAATACATAAGTTCTTGTAGGTTTTTTTCTTACAGGTCCTTTGTTTAAGCATTGGGAAATATAATCATTGGCAACACCATAAGTTAATATGATAAACCATGAAGTGGAGCTTTAGAATTTAGAAACCCCTGATGAATCTAATAAATCCAATAATTTTTTTCTAACAATGGAATCTATCAATAGATTCTAGCTTTGAACGTTTAATCCACTGTGGACTATTCACAGACATGTACCCTGTAACTACAGACAGAATACGGTAGTAGCTATTTTGTTTTTTTTTTCATGTATGCTGAAACTTTCTTGTGTGGGCAAACAGAAAGCCTATTTACTTTGAGAGGGTGGTTTGTTGTGGAAGATGGCTTCTACCTTGATGAAAACAACAAGAAAGTGTACAAGATAAGCCTGGCTGATTTTACATTCTGTAGTAACATAAAATAAGAATGTTCTTAAGCGAACAACAACCCAACAGGCAGAAGCTATCACAGCAAATGTCTGTAGATTACGTGTTTGTAAAGATGATGTTGGTTGTGGTTGCAGTGATTTGAAATAATTGTAGAATGATAATGATCCTCTAGGGTAAAACCAGTGAGGAAAGAGTATAAAACGAAGAAAAAGAGGGGTATGCTGCTACTTCGTTGTGTTTATTAGATGTGTTACTAAAATCTAGCCAAAATTCTAGAGGAAGGAAATTAGGTTCTACTTACTTAAAAACTCTGTGTGTGTGTGTGATGGACCACAGTGCCCATGTAGTGGTTCAGGACACTCTATGGACTTGTTTCTGCTTTCCATTTGGGGTTCTGGGAGTTAAACCTGGGGCCTTAACTCACGGAGGCATCTTGTCTTTCTTCTTTTTAATGTTTGCTTTTAAAAAATGTTTATTTATTACTTCAAGATACATCTCCATCACAGTGCTCTCTTTCCAACCCTCCGAGTGCTATCATCCCCCCTCTCTTCTATCCTACTCCTCCAGAGTGGGGTGTCCCTACATATCAGTCCACCCCAGTTCAGCAGTCATATGAGGGCCAAGAGCTTCCTAATATACTGGGGGCCTAAATGGCAGCACCATTAGGGCAAAGTGTCTCACTAGCAGGTAACAAAGTCTATGTTCCTGTTCCTTTTGGTGTGTTGGTTGTAGGATAGTTATCCTGTACTATATGGCTAAAATCCAATTATAAGTGAATAGATGCCATGTGCATCTTTCTGATTCTGGGTTAGCTCACTCAGGATGAGTTTTTCTAGTTCCATCCATTTGGTTGCAAATTGCATGATTTTGTTGTTTCTGGTGGCTGAGTAGTATTCCATTGTGTAGTTGTACCACAGTTTTTTAATCCATTCATCGGCTGAGGAACATCTGCATTGTTTCCAGTTTCTAGCTATCACAAATAAGGCTGCTATGAACATAGATGAGGAAACATCCTTGTGGTTTGTTGAGGAAACATTTGGATGCATACCCGGAAGTGGTATGGCTGGGTCTTGAGGTAGAGCTATTCCAAGCTTTCTAAGATATCACCAGACTGATTTCCATAGTGGTTGTACAAGTTTGCACTCCCAGCAGCAATGGAGGAGTGTTCCCCTTTCTAAACAACCTCACCAACATGTGCTGTCATTAGAATTTTTGATCTTAGATATTCTAACAGGTGTAAGATGGAATCTCAGAGTCGTTTTGAGTTGCATTTCTCTGATAATTAAGAATGTTGAGCATTTCTTCAAGTGTCTCTCGGCTATTAGAGATTCCTCTTTTGTGAATTCTTGCTTTAACTCTGTTTCCCATTTTTTTTGATTGGATTATTTGGTTTCTTGGTGTTTAATTTCTTGAATTCTTTATAAATTTTGGATGTTAGCCCTCTGTCAGATGTGGGGTTGGTAAAAATCTTTTCCCAATCTGTAGGTTGCCATTTTGTTCTAATGACTGTGTCCTTCAACTTACAGAAGATTTTCAGTTTCATGAGGTCCCATTTATTGATTGTTGGTCTTAATTGGTGTTCTGTTCAGGAAGTTGTCTCCTGTGCCAATGAGTTCAAGGCTTTTCCCCACTTTCTCTTCTATTAGACTTAGTGTATCCAGTTTTATATTAAAGGTCTTTGATCTACTTGGATTTAAGTTTTATTTCTTTTTTATTATATTGTTTATTTATTACATCAAGTTACATCTCCATCATAGTGCCCTCTTTCCATTCCTCCTGGTTCCACCCTCCCATCCTCTCCTCCCTCTCCCACCCATCCTACTCCTCCAATGTGGAGTGTCCCTACATATCAGCCCCTCTCAGTTCAACAGTCATATGAGGGCTAAGAGCTTACTCTTGCACTGGGGGCCTACAAGGTAGCACACTTAGGTCAAATTGTCCCATTGATAGGTAACAAAATCTATGTTCCTGTTCTTTTTGGTGTGTTGGTTGTAGGATAGTTGTCCTGTACTATATGGCTAAAATCCAATTATAAGTGAGTAGATGCCATGCAGAAACTAGAAACAACCCAGATGTCCCTAAACTGACAAATGGATAAAAAAATTGTGGTACATTTACACAATGGAATATTACTCAGCTATCAGAAAGAAGGAAATCATGTAATTCGGAGCCAAATGGATGGAACTAGAAAAACTCATCCTAAGTGAGCTAACCCAGACTCAGACTCAGAAAGTTTTACTTCTTTTTTTTTTTAAATACTTTATTTTTTTTTCTTCAAGTTACATCGAAAGTTTTACTTCTTGAACTAAAGAGAATCACAAAACTTTTGTTAAAGTGTTCAACAATTATCATGATTATTATTTGTATTCTGGTATTAATATCCTGGTGTTCTGTTTAGAATTTTCTTGGCTTTGAATAAACCAAAATTTAAGATTTAGTGATTTCCTAGGAAAGATTCAAAAGAAAGTTCAGTGAAAAGTACCAAATATTTTTACCTTTGAGCATTTTTCAAATCCTGAAGTGAAGGCCTTGTTTATATATCATAAAACAGAATGGAGATTTAATTATTCTTCAGCTAATTAATCAATATAGTGGCATGAATTTTAGTAGACTTTTATGTAGATAATTTACTATCTTTATGATGTTAGTAAAGCAAAGTCTAATTTCTAGTCACATTTCTTCCTTAGAAAGATTTTTTTTTATTCCTTGCTAGAATGTTTTTAAAAACAAATAAATCCTTATTATGAACATGACATGATTAATAATGGTGTTTACAAAGGACTTTTAATTTACCAAGCACTTTCATATAAATTATCTTAACACAAACATCCTAGATGTCTGCATCCAGTGAATGAAAATGACAAGGCTTTCTTTTGCAGAATTTCTGGTAGTAGTTTAACAGAAAAACTCTATAATTCAATTCTAAATGACCATTGTGTATCTGCCAGGATGCTTCAGAGAAATGAAATTAATAATTCAATTTATTAATGTTGCACAAATACTATGCTACTAGTCATTGATAATGGGTTAATATGAACATATTACCTTATATCTTTGTTATAAAAACTTGCCTTACATAATTTTTTTTGGTTTCACAATAAGTTCAGATTTTTATTCAGATTCTTTTTTTTAAATTGAAACATTTTTATTATGTGATTTTCACATCATGCAACCTGTTCCCTCTCATCTCCCACCACCCCTCAGACCCACCTTCCACCCTTGCAGTCTGTCCCAGCATAAAATATAAAATCTCACTGTGAAAGTTGCAGTGTGTCTCATAATATTCCCTTTTGTGCACACATTTTGCTTGCAATTGTTCATTAAGATGACTCCTTGGTCAGGTACAAGGCCTCTGGTTTCTTCTACTTTGTCAATACTGGAACCTCACTGGAACTCCTCTCAAATATGCTGTAACTGTCCTGTGTCATGGAGATCCTTTAGTTTTAGGTTGTGGAACTGGCCTCTTCTTGCATTCCAGCAGTTCATCCATGGGGTAGATGCTGGGGTAGGCCAATTACAAGCCCTGGGTTCTTGACCTGCAACCCCTACTTGCATGGCAACTTCTATTATGGAAAGGTGCAGGGCCTGCTCTCCTGAGTGCTGCAGCATGTGAGGGGCAGGGACAGCTCTCCTGCTCTTGTGCCCCCATCTGGACCAGATCTCCTGCCAGTCAATGGTGGTGATGGTAAAAGGGAGGGGAGGAGATCTCTCCCTAGCCAACATCACCAATGGCAAATAGAAGGAAGGGCTGGCTCTTCCACACTCACTCCCTCAGGCTTCACCCACAACCCCCATATCCAGGACTAGCTGTAGTGTGCTAACCAGGCAAGGTGCAGGGCCTGCTCTCCCCAGTGCTGCAGCATCTGAAGGGCAAGACATCTCTTCTGCTCTTGTGACCCTATCTGTACTAGATCTCCTGTAGGCCAATGGTGATGTGGGCAAAAGTGAGGCCAGGGGATCTCTCCCTAGCCAATACTACCACATAGCAGACAGAAAACAGGGCTGTTGCCTCACATAATTGAGGCAAAGAAATCTAGACCAAAGGATGCCAATGGTGTTAAGTTCTAATCCAAGCCTAAATTTGAAGGCAAGAGCTCAACATCTCTCATCGAAGATCACCAGACAGAGAGGAAGAATTCTGTCTCTTTTAGCCTGTTACTTACTCAGCCTCTTCTGATCAGGCCTTTTATGGACTTAATGACACTCATACACAATGGGGACAGCAATCTCTACTCATTGTGCTTCTTCAAATGTTGATTGTGTCATGGAATACCCTCACAGACATTTCCAGAATAAAGTTTAACTAGATGTCTGAGCATTCCTGGCCTTCTTTCATTTTCAACAGAAAATAACCATCACAAAACCTGCTGTTTCATACCCATTCTCTCTTGAGGGGTCACTTAATGTCATATTTTAAGAGTATTAGAAAGAATAAAGTACCATTATTTGCAAAGAAGATAAACTCACCAAGAGTCAACCACAGACACTCACTATGGCTCTATGAATTACAATGTCACCCTTTTCAGTATGGCCCAGGCCTTGCTCATTGTAGGTAGAGATTATGTCAACTAAGGTAGATAAAATTTGGTTGAAACAACATAGTGCCATGGGTAATGTCTTCCAATTTCTTCCCAAGGACCTGTGGCTGCTAGACTAAGAACTATATCTAAAAACTCTATATGATAGATTTAATTGTGTCTTACATGTGCTATGATGATTTGTTTTGCAAAGAAGGTGAATTATTTTATGATATACCATTGTTAATAATAATGTTATTTGATATTATCTGAATCTGAGCCATAATAGATTAGTACCAGACAGGTTCTATCTGTCTTTTTCAGGTCAATAAATTCCCATAAGGAGCTCATTGTACTCTATTAATTGTGACAGCACAACTCTAATATTCTGTAAAGGACCCTGGGGTGTCATATGTATATCTCTTCTCACTGGTTTGGTTTTTAACAGGTAGTTGAGAGTTACTGGTTGATTTTGACTGCAGTATTCTGACTGGTTGGTGCCAATACTGTATCTGTTAACTATTTTGATCATCATTTCCAAGCCAAATATGCTTAGAATAAAATAAATCTGAACAAATCTGTGAAGATGATGCATTTCACAAGTTTTTAATGGTAGTTTTTATAGTTTCCAAGGTTTCTTGGAAAAATGTAAGATATATTGGGAAAAATAGTCTTATACCAACCCATGAAAGGACAAAAACCAAGTACTTTTTTATTTGTAGGCCTATTTCCCTACACTCCAAACAGTTCTCTAGTGGACAACACTTATTATGCCCTTACTCAAATTAATCCTGACCCTCCAGACTCCTCAGGTTAAAACAGCACCAGACTCTACAGGTTAAAAACTAAGCCCCCAAAGATAATCATCTAATTCAGGAACCAATTGCTAGCCTCAAGTTCTAGCCTGTGCTTCTAACTCTCAATTTATAAAATAGTTTCCCACAATCTCCTCCTTAGAGATGGCTAATTATCTAGAGTCATCCATAGAACACAAAGAAATAATTGTATATGCTTACTCAGTTATCATAAAGATATTACGAAGGATACTGATTAGAAATGCCAAGCTTCCATGTTATTTCCATAGGCATCATCCTTCCAGGTATCTGATTAATTTGGTGATCTAGAAGCTCACAAAATTAACCTTTTTGGGCTTTGATGAGCACTTTATTTCACTAATATAATTTCTTAAGTCATCAGCCATGGGTGATATATTCAACTTTCAGTCATTCCTATAATGGATGCTAGGGTATAGGGTTGAAAGTCTCAACCCTTTAATTATGTCTTCACTTTTGTGTTGACCAGCTCCCATCTAAAACTACCCAGTATTCTAAACAATCACTCATCTTCCTGATGTTCAAAACACACTTCATTCTCTGGATATTCCATTGTATTGGGGGAGGAATAGGTTGGTAAACTAGGATAAATACAAGAAAACAAATACAATGAATATGTCACAACATCACACAGAGATGTCAGAAGAAGTGGTGAGGAAGATGAAGACAAAATAGTAGATAAATGAGGGCTGGAGAGATGGCTCAGTGGTTAAGAGCACTGGCTATTCTTCCAAAGGACCTGGGTTCAAATCCCAGCACCCACATGGCAGTTCACAGCTGTCTGTAATTGCCGGGTGTGGTGGCACATGCCTTTAATCCCAGCACTTGGGAGGACAAGGCAGGTGAATCTCTGTGAGTTCAAGACTAGCCTGGTCTACAGAGTGAGTTCCAGGACAGCCATGGCTACACAAAGAAACCTTGTCTCAAAAAACCTAAAAAAAAAAAAAAAAAGAAAAAAAAAAAAGAAAGGTAGATGTTGGGGGAAGGTCTAATACATTGCTTCTGATAGTATGATTTCAATGCTGAGATCTGGTTACTACCTCCTCTGAGGCATTCTCTTGATTGGTTAATAAAAGTTGCTGATGGCCAGTTAGCTGGGCAGAAAGAGTATAGGAAGGTGGGACTTCCTGAGGTGGAAGCAGGAAGCCTGTATTTTATAGAGAGGAATCTCTCATTCTGCCAGGAGACATGGAAGCATACAGACATGTTTGAGAACTCTGGAAAATAAAAACAGGCCATATGGTGGTTTGAGATTAAATGGTCCAGGTTAATTTAGATTAGCTAGTTGAGAGTCTGGCCAGCTAAGGGTGAAGCATTGAAACATTAGAAGTTCTTGGTATATTTAATCATTGGGAAAAGGACTGCAGCAGCTTAGAGGCCACCAGTGCAAGCAATCCATGGCCATCAGCTTCCTGCTGAACCCTGGCAAATGTTCCTCCAGGCTGCTGGCAATTCTGCTGGTCTAATATAATAGTATGTAATTTTTAATGAGCATCTGGCAGCTACCCCAGCAGCATTGCCACCAGACCGCACCACCAGGCTGCCCCTCCAGACTTACAGACTTCTAAGGCAAGTCAAACCTGCCTATCTCTCTCCAGGCCACCGGCTTTTTCACTGGCCTAATATAACAACTTACAGTTATTAAAAGTTAGGTTTCAGGTGGTGAAGGGCACCCTTGATCCAGAGCCTTTTCCTCACGACTGGTCATGCTGCCAGTTAAGGCAGGCCAGGCCTAGCAGTCTCTCACCAGCCCTCTAGCTGCTCTGCCAGCCTAGTCTTATAGTTTATACTTATTAATAAATACAAATGATAATTAAATTGCACTTTCAGGTAGAAAAATAAGAACATAGCAGAGGAGTGTTATGTTTCTTCCAGCTTTATGTCATTTGAGTTTGACTGCTTTTTTTCATCCCTTATGTACTTTTCCTCTTTTTAATTATATATTTCTACACTTTACATGCCAACTACAGCCCCCTTCCTCCTCTACTCCCAGTACTCCCAGACCCACTCTCCCACACTATCCCTCCATTCCCTTTCCGTTTTTCTCATAGAGGGGACCCCCTCCCCCACCCGATGCAATCCAATCATTGCTCTTCATTTCACATCAGGACTAAGAACATCCTCCTCCACTGAAGCCAGACAGGGCAGCCCAGCTAGATGAGAGTGACCTAACAGCAGGCAATAGAGTCCATGTCAAGGACAAGCCCTGCTTCAGATGCTGAGGTACCGGCATAAAGACCAAGCTGCCCATCAGCTCCATAAGTGTAGGGGTCCTAGGTCCACTCTATGCATTCTGTTAGGTTGCCGGTTCAGTCTCCGATCCCTCCTAGGTCCAGGTTAGATGAGTCTGTTGGTCTGCTTGTAGAATTCTCCCCTTCGGGTTCTTCTATCCTTCCTCCAACTATTTCACAGGATTCCAAGATTTCTATCTAATGTTTGGCTATTGGTCTCGGAGTCTGTTTAGATCCACTGCTGGGTGAAGCCTCTCCAAAGACAGTTAGCTAGGCTCATGTCTCCAAAATTGCAGAGTATCATTAATAGTGGTGGGGGCTGACTCCCATGGGATGGGTCACAGGTTGGGCCAGTCATCGGTCGGCAATTTCCTCAAACTCTGATACACCTTTATCCTTGCACATTCTGTAGGCAGGGTGAATTTTGGGTTGAAAGTTCTGTGGGAGGATTGGTGCCCCATCCCTCCACTGCAAGTCCTTCCTGGTTATAGGAAGTGGCCATTTCAGTCTCCATATCTCCATCTGCTAGGAGTCTCAGCTAGTCACCCCTTATCTACCCAGGAGCCTACCCTGATGCAGATCTCAGAGCTGCGACGCATCAGATTTCCCTCTCTCTCCCAGTCCGACCACCTCCCAATCCCATTTTTCTGCTCTTGATCCCCACCCTCACTCCACTCCCCACCCCCTCTTCCACTCTGTTCCCTTTCCTCATCCGTTTCTGGTGTCCACTCTATTTTCCCTTCTGAGTGAGATTCAAGCTTCATTCCTTAGGCCTTCCTTGTTACTTAGCTTCTTTGGATCCCTGGATTGTGGAATGATTTTCCTGTACTATATGCTAATATCCACTTATGATTGAATACATACATTATGTGTCTTTTTGGGTCTTGGTTAACTCACTCAGGATGATATTTTCTAGTTCCATCCATTAGCTTGCAAATTTCATGATTTCTTTGTTTTTAATAACTCAGTAGTATTCCATTGTCTAAATGTACCATGTTTTCTTTATCCATTCTTTGGTTGAGGGATATTGAGGTTGTTTCCATGTTCTGGCTATTATGAATAAAGCTGCTGTGAACATAGCTTCATATCATTATGGTATACTTGATCATCTTTTGAGTAAATGCCCAGGAAAGGTATAGCTGGATCATGAGGTAGAACTATTCCCAACTTTCTGAGAAAGGGCCAAATTGATTTTTAGAGTGGTTGTACAAGTCTGCATTCCAATCAGAAATGATAGAGTATTCCCCTTTCTTGCCACATCCTTGCCAGCATGTTCTGTGACTTGTGGTTTTGATCTTAGCTATTCTGAGATAAAATATATAAGATGGAATCTCAGAGTTGTTGTGATTTTCATTTCCTTGATGACTAAGGATGTTGAGCATTTCTTTAAGTGCTTCTTAGCCATTAGGGATTCCTCTGTTGAGAATTCTCAGTTTAGTTCTGTACTTCATTTTTAATTGCATTATTTGGTTTGTTGGCGTTTTATTTCTTGAGTTCTTTATATATTTTGGATATTAACTCTCTTGGGTGTATGGTTTTACAGTACCATGAATGGGTTCTTGTCATTGGAGCAGGATTCAAGTCCAAGCAAAGGGTGGTTGGTTACCCCGGGAATAGTCATGCCAGCATTTCACATGCAAGCACATATTACCTGGCATGTTGGTATTATAGTTCCTAAAGTTCACAGCTAGATTGTTGATTTTTATTTCTATTACCAGCTTGTATAAAACCTTCCAGCACTTTGAAAGCTAGCCATCAGAGAGGAGGTTCCCAGCTCAGTTCTAGCTTGATTTCCCTGTATCTTGCAACTATGATTTATGGTATGTTTAGTAATAGAGTCTTATCATCTAGTTCTGAAAGGTAAGCAAGTAGAAAGGCTAGAAGCTGTATTGTTAGGGAGTGGGGGGGAGAAGGATGGAAGCTCTGGTATTTTCCTGATGAAGGACTCCTATAGAGATATCTCATATTTGACATTGGGATCTTTGTTTAGTGTATTGCTTCTTCTAAGATCAGCGTATCTAGCCATGCAGACATACAACTGATGTTATACAAACTGAGTAAGTTATATTTAGGAATATATATATATATATATATATACACATCGTCATATATGTTTGTACTAATAATGAAAAAAAAATTCACAAACTTGAAGGAGAACAAAGAATTATATTGGAGGGTTTGGAGTAAGGAAAGGGAAGGGAGAAATATTGTAATATCAAGGTATAAACAAAGAAGCTGTAAAATATTTTAATTGGCTTACAAAATAGTTGGTTTCCATATGGTTTTTCACCAGCCTCCACCCCTTTTGTAATCTTTTTTCCCTCTGCTTCCATGTCTCTCCCTTTCCTCTAATTCTATCATTCTTTAACCAAAGAGGGGGGGCAGTTTAAGGTTTGGGATAATGATGGTAGAACATAGGTAAAAATGAAAGTAGAGAGGGATACTGGATGGGGATTAGAAAGGATCAAAAGACCTTTTGTTCATACTGAAAAAGCGTCTCACCGAGTTGCTCAGGCTGACCTGGAGCTTATGACCCTCTGTCTCCAGTTTCCAGAGTAGCTGAAGTTGTCTGCACCATCCAGTCCAGTCTTGTTTAGACTCTTGAAAACTGATTCTAGGTGATAAAATTTTACAAGAAGCAGTGGATTCCAGTGCTAAAAAAAAAAAAAAAAATCAAAGTTCACTTATATATTTAAAACTAAAACATCTTAGACGTTATGAAATTTAATATTTGAAGGTTAGGCGACCACGAGGCTCCATTCCTAGCTAAAGAACTATGTGACTTTTCCATATGGCAGTTAGTGGCTGCTGGGTGAGGGACAATCACAGTTTTGTGAGCAAGTAGCTGCTGGTTAATTGATCATGCCCCAATGATAACCTACTACTCATGAATACAGGGGCAGCACTAATTGGACTCAGTAGGTTATTGAAGTTGGGAAGGAGATGTATTAGGAGATCCTGGAGGAGAGCTGTGTGGAATGAGTCAGCCATATGATCACAATACATTTTATACATGCAGGAAGTTTTCTAAGAATAAATAAAATGACAACAAAGAATATTCTACAATTTTGACAACAGTTTTTATATCATTTGATTGTAGCAAAGAATTCATGTAGATACTAATTCATACTTCCAATTCCTAGACAACCCCCTATTGTCCATGCCTGTAATGCATAGGTTAAAGAATTTTTTCAGTTAAGTACAAATATGAGTTTAGTACAATCTTACTGCTATGTTTCTAAAGGAATATATATGTACATTTGAAATTTATTTATAGCCTTTCTAATTCCATGGAGGATTTTATGTACTTTAAAACAGTAAAGAAATGAAATGCTAGTACACCAATTTTGAATATAAAGAATGGAATGTAAAATGGAGATACACAGTATCTATCATAGGTCTGAATGTTGAGGATGGGCTGTATATGACCACTGAGCATGGTAGGGATAGTGCAGAGGAAACTAATTAGGCAGAGTATATGCTGAGTGTCTAACAACTTGAAAATGTAGGAAATTAAATGTTAGGGAAACAACATTTCAAAGAAATATTATTTAGACAAACAAACCTAGTGACTTCAGTCTGTCTGAGAGCTTTTGATGTAAAACCATGCTTTCTTATTTCCCTCTGCTTAAATGTACTCAGACTCCAAGAGCTTGAATATAATGGGGAGAGTTAAGACAGATAAGTGGCCAAATTCTCAAAGTGCTTTGTGTTTATAAGTTTCAAAGGAAACCAAGACATTGCTTTAATGGTGCATGTGTGTTTGGGTGCTCATACACATTTTATTAAACATATACTTCCAGACACATTCCATTTCTCAAGATCACAAGCGCAATCAGTTACATACTGTAAAGAAAAAAGAGAGATTAGCTAGTTATTTTGGATGATAAACATGACCTCCTAAGCTATTGTAAGCATCCACTTACATATCCTTCAGTAATCTTGTTAGTTCTTCTTCTGTGCCTAAGCTTCTATTTGTTCACTCTTCACAAAGATAAATATTGCAGTTGCACGTGATTCAAACACTGAGAATCTGTGTTTACATTTGTCTTTTCAACTGAATATGCTAATAGTGCTTAACAGTGATGCTTCTTTATGTCAGTGTTTTGTATAGTACAGAGACTCAGTGATAATGTGATAACCAAACTTTCTTCCACACTAAAACTTGGCGACACTCCCAGCTTTTGGAATAGACATGATTTTGATTTTAAAAACGAAGAAATCCTTTAATCTTCCTCTGGATTATTTCTATGTTTTCAGGAGGCATTAAATACCTTCTTTGTTTTCTTTAGGGTGAGCAAGGGACTTATCACATTTACTCCTGCAGTTATCCAGAGGCTTTCATATTCCAAATGGTCTTATCCACCAGCCAAGAGTATGTGAGGGGGTGGGGGTGGAGTTCAAGGTTCTTCTCTCAGAATAAATTACTATGGGCTACTTGAGCTTCCCCTGAGGACTTTCTGTGGAGAAACTCAGCAGCATGCTAGGCTGAAAAGCAATTCACAAGATCTGCTGAGGAGGAAATGTTTGGGAAGGAACCAGGTTTTAGTCATGAACTTAAAAAAGAATCCAAGTAGGAACCTGCCCTTGCTATAATCCATTAAAGGAAGATTAGGACTCCTGAAACATTTGGCAATTTTTAGACTTCAGTTAAAGACGTATCCTGTAGCTAAAGCTGTGTACTCTTAAGAAACAACATTTGCCCTGAAAAGAACAGCAAGAATGAAGCAAGGGAAACGGTTCAGTGGTGCAAAGTGTATTCTTCTGTCCTAGCAACAGGATTCGGTGCCCAGCCCCCAACCTGATGACTTACAACTGCCTGTAACTCCAGGTCCAGGGAATCTGATGCCTTCTGCTGGCCTCTGTGTGTACCTGTACACACCTAGCAAGCACACACTAACACATACACATAAATGCAAACAATAAAACAAACCTTTGAAAAAAGAGGCCTACTTGGTCAAAGTCCTTTCAAAAATAGAAAAAAAAGGTAAGAATTACAACCCTAAGTCCTTAACTTCTTCTTATTTATTTATTTTAATAATTTATTTTTTATTCCTTCAAGTTACATCTCAATCACAATCCCCTCCCTACTCCCCCCTCCAATCCCACCCTCCCACCCTCTTTCCCCTCAACCCCCCATCCTCTTCCTTTTTTTTTTTTTTTTTTAATGGACTCTTTTTCTGTTTACTTGGAGTACAATCATTTGGAAAACAATCCACTCTTTGCATTTTAACCCTGTTAAATTACATGCAAATATAATACTGTTCTTCTCGAAGGACATAAAACATTTTGGTTCTTAAACACTTATGAGAGGTGCCCTGCTTGAGACGTACAGATAGCTTTCATTAGTGCTAATGGGAGTTATGTTTCTGCACCAGGAGAAAATAGAGCCTGCAGAGTTTAAATTATGTTCAATGCAAATCTTCCAGATGGAGTAAATTATGAGGGATGCTTAGAGGGAAAAGATCTAAATATCCCCCAAAGCCATAGCTTAATAGCAAAGCAATGGTTCTGAGTGATGGGAGTAGAGTCAACAGTAATAGCTTTTCTGCTAGAACTATGTTAAATAGTTGATATTGACTCTTGAAAATTCGTATTGAATTAGTGCTGCACTCAAGTACCATTATTTTCCGGAGGACCTGGGAGATAGTTCTCTGTCTTGCTTTTCAAAGACATCTGTCTTGAATTTAGTATTTTGGTTTTTTTGTTGTTGTTGTTTTTATGTATCATGAAAATTCTGTACTATTTTTTTTCAACTAGCAATTGCTTCTTTATTTATACAGGTTTCACAGAACAAAGACAGACTAACAATTATCCACGAAGTACAGATTATGTGTTTGATTTTCATTACATGTACAGGCTTACAAGTTCAGTCACAATTAGACAGTACAAATAGAACAGATTTTATTTTTATTATTAGTCCTATAACTCCAATTTGAAATAATCTAAAGAATGTCTCCTCCAAAGCAAACATATTTATTATATGACCAAATGCTTTTAGGCTGGCAGTATTTGCAGTTTTAAACCACTCTAGACAAACAGAAAATATATGAACTGGTCTTCTTATGAATAGCAAATGCTAATACCTAACTCCTTTTACTATATCTATGTTATTAAGAAAGGATTTACTTTAGTCAATCTATCTAATTTACTGAGTTCTATTCCTCTGGGGTGTACCCTATATGACCTCCTTTTTTTAAATTTATTTTTTATTTCTTCGTTACATCTCAATCGCAATCCCCCCTCCAGTCCCACCCTCCCACCCTCTTCCCCCTCAACCCCCCATCCACTTCCTTTTTTTTAAGTTTAAGGTATATCTTTTTCCCCCCAAGAGCTCCCCCTTTCAGTCCGACAAATGGCTCTTTCTCTTATAACAACAAATACAATACAAGAAAACAGAAATAAATAGGCCACAATTATGAGAGTTATAGGGCTTAGCATACATTCCCAATGTCCATTCCATATGTATTTGGCACCTGACTTTAACATTCTACTATCTAACCATCTTCATGAGTTTAAAGTTCTATATCCAACTTAGCTTCCATCCTAACATGCATCACAATTTTAAAAACATCCTCTTAGATCCAGAACACCCTCTAACTCCTAAACAACTCAAAATTTAACTATGAGACTCTAGCTATCTAGTTTTCAATCACATCAGAGGCCTGAGAAGGATAAATATATCTGATTATACAGGAAGTGCTTCCTAAACTAAGAAATGACATACAACGGACTGCCTGGGCAGTTCCCAATTTCTCTCCATACATTACAGCATCAATCTTAAGCCATTTGGCCCTGTTTCTCTGACAGACATTGATTGTAAAGCAGGAATTATGAAGGACTTGCCTACCCTGTCTTGGCAGAGATAGGCTGTCGACTTACCTGCTTCCCAGTTTTGTCCTATTTGGACAGCATTGCATTCTGTCTACAATTGAAGCAAGGGATTTTTTTTTTTTTGTTTATTTTATTTTTTGCCAAGTGACAGGCTTGCCACTAATTAAACCATCCCCAATTGGAGATTCTTTGATGCACATCTTCTATTTGGAGTAGAATAGCAGGTGCTGTCAGGAGTTGACATGTCTTGATATCAAAAAAATCTTAAGTTAAGAAAACATCTTTGAATGCCATATTCTGCAGATCTTTTGAGGTTTTTGAAGACCAGCTATCTCCTTATATTTGGATAAGCAAATGTTGCTTGTCTCTTAGCAACTTGATTTATGATTAACTTAGAAAATAACTGTGATAGACTGACCTAGTACCTAACAAAATTACATGCTTGAATGACCATTAGTTTGCATTTCTTAATTATCCTAAACAGTTTATGACAGTTGCTAACAAAAGGCCAAAACTTCACATTTCATTTTTAAGTGTTACCTAGGTACAATACCTTAAAAAGAGTTAACCTTAATTTTGTATCAATATACAAAGATCAATACCATTGTGGACAAATATAATCTTAATTTTGTATTAATATACAAAGGTATAAAAGCATATTAAATAATCTGTCCTTTTTTCTTTATCATTCCTATATTATGTCTACATCTTGTTTTTTTTTTTTTCTTGAGTTTTTTCACTCCTACATAGGAGAGAAAAAACGATATAGAAAAGAAAAAGAGAGAAGTCCCTGGGTCTAACCTCCAAAACCTATTTAACAAGACCATTAACAGCTTGTAATCTCTCCCCCTAAACAACAAGAAGTATCTATAACCCATCAAATGAGCAAAGGGGGAAAATCACCCACCCCACCTTCTGGAGATAGGACATCGCTCTCTTAAAATGACTTCCTGCTGATTTGGGATGTAGTAAACCTGTTTGGAGCCCAAACAAGAATGGAAAAATGGTTAAGCATGCTAACAGAATTATTTGATTTTCAGTCCTTTTGTGCTCAGCTATTTAAATGTCCTAAGAAGTTTGTAGACAGAAGCTGAACTTCAGGGCTTTACTGAAGTTCTGTCTGGAACAGTTTGTGGAGCTGAACAATCTTAGGAATTTTGAGTTGTTGTGGTTGTAGACTTTTGAGGAAACAGCTATTGAAGAAGTCTGCAAGGCTGGATTGTCTGGGCTACTTGTCTTCTTTGGTGTGTGATCTGTTTTTTTCTGAGGTTTCAGTTGTCCAGTTGTCCCTGGATTCCTTAGATGGATGCTTTAAATCTCCTGGAAGATAAGAACAGAGCCCTGCCCTAATCCTAACTCTGGAACACTACTTTTTTTTTGGGGGGGGGTCAGGTAATATTTTTCCTGGAGAAAATTTTGGTTTTTTGACAATATAAAAAGTATTGTCTTTCAATTGAGATTACAAAAGGAATTATTTTGATATTTTTGAAATAAATAAACCTTTAAGTGTATATATTTTGAGGTCTCAAAGGACAATTTGCTTTGAATTTCAGCATGCCTTTTGTGAGTAGCTTTTAAACTTAAATCCTTCCAAATTCTACATGCCTGTCTCTGCATTCTAAGTATTGGGATCACAGAAGGCATGTGCTTCCCAATTTATGGGATTAAAGATGTGCACCACCACCCTTGGATCAAATTTCTCTCTATTTAGAGCTTGCTTTGTGTCAGGGTGACCTTGAAATCTGAGATCTGCCGGTTTCTGTCTCTAGTGTGTTGGGATTAAGGGTGTATTCTTCTCAAATGATGGGATTAAGTGTATGCGCCATCACCACCCTGTTCCTTGTAACTCTAGAATTTATAAGACAACTAACTCTATAGTGATCCTCCTATCTTTGCTGAAGTGAATTTAGTAAATTCTTAATCTGCAAGAACAAAACCAAAGAGAGTTCACCATCTGTTTTTATAATGGCCCCTTCTGAAAATGTATTTTCTATATTTTTCATTTTGGGGTAGATTGTTCACTTTTTAAAAAAATTTAAAATGCTTATTTTAAATTTTGTGTTGAAAATTGTTTTCTACATATCTGAAATACCCAGAATTGTCCCCTATAGTGCTTACCTAGTCACATGACTCTTCAATTCTTGTTTTAAAAATTTAGATTTTATTTTATTTGTGACTGTTTGTTTTGAGAACTATTGCCCCTCCATTTATGCCAAGCTAACTGAATAACTTATTAGCTTAAATTTCATTCTATTAACCTAAGAAGGTATAACTTTCAATTAATTTCTTGTGCAAGCATTGTCTTCATTTGAAATTTTTTTCTAACTTAAAAATAGAAATTGAATATAGTATTTAATCAACTGTTAAAGGTAGAAAATGGGCAAAATATGGACAGAAACATGATAGGAAGGCAATCACCAAGATAAAAGCAGGTGGCTTCCAAAAGACTCAAATTCTTGGTGAATTTACTGTTGATGCAACCACTTTTTTTTTAAAGATGTACTTTTACTTTATGTGTATGTGTGTGCAAATATATGCCATATATGTGCAGGTGCCCATGGAACTTGGAAGAGGGCATAAGATACCCAGTCTGTGTAGTGTCAGATGGTAATGGGTCCCTTGACATAGGTGCTGGCAACTTCTAAAAGAAAGAACAGGGAGTTCATTTGAAAACATAGGCTCACATTAAAACTTTCTTTATAGGATCCAGATTGTTCAGGATGTAGGACCAACAATCAACAAGTAGGATCTTATAAAATAAAACTGATTCTGTATTGCAAATAAATTTTTTAAATTCAACTGAAGAGGTAGACCAAACAATGAAAAAAATTCCTGCTATACATCATACAAAGGATCACACAGAGAATACACAAAGAACAATAATAACAACAACAACAAAACAATGCAAATGAAACCAAACAAACAACAAAAACACTGATCACCAAGAAAATGAACATTACAATAAAAAAATGAGCTACAGATCTGAAGTATAAGTTCTCCAAAGAGGAAGTATAAATACTAAGAAATATTTTAAACAAAATCCTTATTAGTTAGGAAAATGCAAATGAAATTATTTTGGGATTTCTTTCCCTAGCTAGGATAGCTAAGCTCAAGAAAACAAATGATAACAGTTGTTGGCAAGTAAGTGAGAATGAAAAATGGTATAGCTACTGTTGAAATCAGTGTGGATGTTCCTCAATAAACAATAAATTGACCTGCCATATGACCCAACTACACCACTTGAGGACATACCCAAAGGGTATATTTTCTGGTGCTGAGTCTATGATGGATAAGTGTTCTGTATCTTCCAGAACTGACTTCACTAAGTACTGTCCCTTCTCTGTGTCCTAGTGTCTCTGGTGGACACATTTAGTTGTGTATTCTGCAGGTTGTGAAGGTTCTTCCACCCTCTAGTGTCTCCCAAGAGCATTGGAAGTTGGTAGAAGCAAACAGAGCGTTGAGATCCATATAGGCTAGGAAATATCAAACTCCTGTTATTCTTAATTGATCAAACTTCAAAATATCCTTAATTGTCCAAGTCTGCTCCAAACCATCATGGTTGAGGCTACCTCTGCTTGAACTCTTCACTACATAAGCCAAGTCCCAGGCCACTTGTACCTTCCTGTCTTTCCATGTGTTTCTCCTTGGAGACTTAGAAAGCTGACTTCTGTCTGTCTTGCCTGTGACTGTTCCATGTGATCAGACTTCCAGGATATCTCAATTCTAAACAATAGCTTTTCTCTGAAGATGGCACCTGCCACAGACCTCTGAACTGTGTGTGTGACAAAAAATCCTCTCCATGGCTACCATTCCCAATAGAATAGGTGCCATCTCATCTACGAGCAACTGGATTGGTGTTGCAGAACTGAGACCTTGTCCTATGGATAGGACTGCTGCTTCCTTTTTAGCACTGACCTTTTGGATGAGCATTTTCTTTGGCTGTGGGAGTCTTGCTCTGGGGCTGTGTTCAGCTTGGCATATTTTCACCCAGTTGTCCTTCTGCCATTTTCAGCTGCCCTATAATTCACTGTGGGTTTCCAGATGTCCTCTTCTCATTCTCTTTTTCATCTGCACTCTTCTCCATTCCTCCCTGTCACTTTATATATAGATGCTTTCTAATATGTTGTCTCACCCAGAAGTTTGATTTCCAGAGTCCATTAAAAAGTCATGGAGGGCAACAAGTGATGTTGGGTATTTGGAGGAAATGATGAGATAAATGCTCATTGGAACTGATGTTTGATTCCTCTTTGACATAAGTGTGTGTTACTCTGTTGTGCACAGATCCTCGCACCCTCATATGCCTAATATTTCTTTTTATGATCACCTTTCTATCCATACTTTTAAAGCTTTAATCAGAAAGTAAACTATAATTTGTTCCTATGTGAAAGAGTAAGGATGTGTTAAACACAGAAAATAATTCTTTGAATTTTAACCCCTTTCCTGCTTCTGGACTTTCCTTGATGGGGTAGAGCATGCTGAGAAGGCATGTTACCTAGAATTTCTGTAGTGTGCATGAAGAACTCTTCCTGCCAGTCTCAATCTTTCTGTGTAATGGTACTTATTGTTTTTCATAAGCATTAATCTTCAAGAAATGTAATTCAAGTATAAAGTGGTTCTCTTTTCCTGTTGTTGGATTTTTTTTACCCCCAAATAACTCAAGCCTAGGTTTTAGTCTATGACATTTTATATTTCAAAGATTGCAACTCCAAAAATTCATCAAACCAGACAGCTCACACTGTTATGGAAAGGAGCATTCAAATATGTAAGCAAGCCTAATGGCTTTGCTTGTTTTTTTTAAGAATTTAAAGGACAATCCTTTCAAACACTCACTGCTAAAATTAAATGAGCAGCAAGGGGTGGTGAATGGCAAAATAATGATGTTAATGTCTGGGGTGCCTGATCATCACATGGTGGGCAAATGGAGACTCCATGGGAAGCACTGAAAAAAAACAGACAGGCAATGGTGGTGATGTTCTCTGGTTGGAATAGGGAAAGCAGTTCGGCAGTACTGACAGCTGTGCCTCAGGACAGAGAGGCAGAGAGGGGAGAGGAGCAGACTGGCTGGACATCAGGCTGCTCCATTTGGATATGGTTCACAAGCTGGCTTCCTGTCAATCTCCTGTCCAGTCTTCCCTCTGTAGCCTTGTTAAGCATCTGCTTTGATGTATTCTGTCAGTTGAAGCAGTAAACAGTAAATAGTTGAAAGATATCTGGTACCTGGAGACTTTCTTAAAATTCATATTATACTTTAGTTTTGTTGGGATGAAATTGAATACTCAGCTCAAATAAGGTATAGGGTATTCTAGGGTGGAAATCAATGATTTTAAAGAGAGAATCTAAGTTGAGCTTGGTCACTTATAATGGTTATCCTAATATTTGAAAGACTGAAGGAGGAAATTTGATGTGTGTTCAAAAATACATGGTGAAATCTTAAATCAACTTGACCCACAAAGTGAGACAATATTTCAAACAAACAAACAAACCAACAAACAAATAAAGTATAAAACAAATAAACAAAGTCTAAATAAAAGAGAGTGTCTGGAATTTGTTATTAAGTTTACATACCTGAATGCCAATATATTGTTCAGAGTTTTTAAGAGCTGTTGCTGGACACTGGGGGCCACTAGTAACATTTTTAAAGTACATATTATTGCCTTAATTATGTATGCTATGGTTTCTAAAAGATTTTATAAGAATAGTTGAAGAATTGAAACCCCTTTGAAATGAGATTTACAACTTTTATTCTATGAGAAGCCGAACTCTGTCTCTCTATCTTTGTATCACAATATATTTTGTTTTGTTGGAATCAAGAGAAAGTGTAGATACACATGGCATTCATTGTGGTGGCCTGTTCTCTGAAAGGACAATGTGCATGTACCTAGTAGTGTAGGTGGTTGAGTCATTGACACTTTCACTTGTAGAAACTAAACTTTTGAAACATGTCCTTTACGGTTCATTAAGGACATGCAAGCGGGAAGAAAAGAGGGGTCCTCTCACACTAAGAGGTTAAGTACCTTACATCTCAAAAGATGTGAGCATCTTCACTTATACAAACATCTCTTTTGCATATAAATGTAACACAAACACATCCTATTTATCTTCCACTTTCCAGGAACTACTTGGAATCCACAGAAAAGGCAAGTCTTGTTTACACAAATCAATAAATTAATAGTATATACATGAGCATGGACTTCAGTGTGCAATTTGAAAATAGGGATGAAGGGAGATACAAGATGGCTGCAGCCCACAGGGATGCATTTTGAACATGGGGAAAACAGCTATAACACCACAGAGTTATATGATGCTGAGCAATAATCTGAGTGGTGCGAACCCGCTGGGTTTCACCCAGCTACCCAGGGACTAATAAAAGTCCCTGGGCAAGACTCTTCTCTCTTCGACACTCAAAAAAACAGACCAGCAGAAATGGAAGAAGCCACTGACTCTAGGAAGCAGGAGAATTGTCACCAGGAGAGGGAATGGGGTACGAGCCACTCAAATACCCAGCAAGCAGCTCTGAACACCAGACAGGGTTACTAACCAGCCTCCAGGGCTCCCATACACTACGCAGGCATTCCAACACCAAGAGGAAGATCGTCAGAGCCTCAGGAATGGATATATTCTCAGCGGAACCATTGTGGCTGTGGGCTGTCGCTCCCCCCTTGTCCAGCAAGGAATGACGCAACTCACAAAAGCTCTTCTCCAGCAGTTTATTCAGGTCCCTTGAAAACAGTCTTAATTCCGAATTCCGAATAATGGGGCAGACCCAACCCACAGGCTAAATACTAAATGAACAGCCAGTCAAGTAAAGCCAAGTGGTGTTATCTTAGAGGCCTACATATGTGGAAGCAAGCCAGATCAGCGGTCTTTGTCAAATATGAACTTATTATCATAGAGAGCGTTCACCGTCGGGCTGGTGGAAGGCGGAGACCGGTGCCATCTTTAGGGCGCGGCACTTCGCAGCTCTCTACAGTTCCTCCTTTTTTATTTTTTCTAAAGTTGGTAAAAGTCCCTGGAAAGGCTTCATAATCCCTCTATCTGGGGATCTCACGGTGGGCCTGAGCCTGTAGGAGGGCAGTGCTCAAACTCTTACCCGTCTCTGGGTCAGCCTCCCCACTCGGGACTGCCCTGTCTTAGGTGGCTGAGACTTACCCGTCAACTCCGTCACTGACTTGCCAGACCCTAATATCCGTGGAACGAATTCCTCAGTGGGCAGGGACTATGCTCAGTGAAGATTTACTTCACGGCAGCAAGCCATGCCTGAGGGGACTGGCCTGCCTCAATGGCGACAAGGGCTTGTACAATCATGGCTGCATTATGCTTTTGTGTAGCTCTCATTTTGTAGATGCACCATAGGCAAACCAGAGAGGCTAGTATCATTAGTATTGCCAAAGAGCCTACGCCCGCCCACTCCTTAAGATGATCCATAGCCGTCTGTATCCAGGAAGTCAAGCCAGTAGCCAGACTCAGATCCACCCGGGTGGAGTTGATGTGTACGATTGTCGCTCTCAGCTCTCTTATCAAATTTTCAAATTCAGCCGACCAATCCTGTAAGAGGAACTTTGACAATTGTCTAGACAAATTAGCAGCCTTTGTATAATTTTGATATTGCACGGAAGTAACACACAAACCTTGCAATTTCCACTCACACCCCAATTGTGCTAGTTGCCAAAGAGAATCAATCTGTTCTTGTATTAAATCTATGCATTGATTAACTATCATAAGACCTCCTTTGAGATGAGAATTCATAGAGGTCTGAGTATCCAATGCCTGTGCCACAGTGGCTGAGATGTTATTCAGGGCATTGGCAGTCTGTATAGAACTAGACAAGGCAATAGCTGAGGCAGTAGCTCCCACAGCAGCAACAGTGATAGCAGTAACAATAGCTGCAGTGATGCCAAAATCTCTTTTAAATCTGAATAGCATCTTGGTATTAGGAGCCTCTACAGGAACTGGTACATATCGAGGCATTCTAGTCACCACAGCCACAGGAAAGGCTGTGGCATTCCAGCATAGGGCATAAAAACATGTGCCCAGAGTGCATACTAACTTTTCTTCACCCAAGGATGCACTCCCATTACTTACAATCCACAGAAAAGGAGGCCAGAGACATACTGGCGAAGCTGAAAAGTTCTTGTTGCGGTAAGAATGAAACAAAGAATTCCAAGTACCAGAGCCACTACTGCTAGAAAAATCCAGATTGGTAGCGGACCCTAGGGAAAAATTACCTCTTTGATAAATTCCTCCCCCAAGCATAATGACAGGTCCCAAGTCCATGCAACTTCCATTTACTCCACACAAAAGCCACAAATCAAAAGGATTGGTGGCAGTCTGCTGAGGATCCCTAGTAGATATATCAAGCATTCCTGTACAAGACTTATTTACTATATTACTAATCATGGGGCTAAAGGAAAAATAATCTTGTTGAACCCAAACTGCTCTGCGCTCCTGACATACTCACTGCTACTATCACCAGGATCCTTAGGAAGGTCTTCATGACGAATCTTCCTCACAAGGCGTTCAGGCACCCACACTGGATCTTGTTGATCCTGAAGAAAAACACAAACAGACCCTCTCGCCCATGTTAGCACGGGGTCAGGCCCCCGCCAAGAGCCTGTCAAAATATCCTTCCACTTCACCATGCTTTTAGGTGAACCATGGGAATCCTGATGTCTGTCCGCTGCTGAGTGGCCTTGAGCATCCAAATTGAAAAAATTTAAAGTAAATAAGGCTAAAGACATTCTCTCCTTGGGGGTACGGCCTTGGCCTATTCCCCCTTTTTGTTTTTGCAAGCATTCTTTCAAGGTGCGATGAGCACGCTCCACAATTCCTTGTCCTTGAGGATTGTATGGTAATCCATGATTAAGCTGTACCTCCATCTGGTTACAGAAGGAGACAAAGGACTGAGCCGTATAGGCTGGTCCATTGTCCGTTTTCAGCTGCTGTGGTTTTCCCCATGCAGCCCAGGCTTCTAAGCAATGTCCTATGACATTGCGAGCCTTTTCTCCACTCATAGGTGTAGCATGTATGATACCTGAGCAGGTATCCACAGATACATGAATATATTTTAAGGTTCCAAATTCTGAAATGTGGGTAACGTCCATTTGCCAGATTTTGAGTGGCATCAACCCTCTAGGGTTCACTCCCACACTGGGAGGATGATGATGAATCACACACTGAGGACAGTCCAAAACTACTTGTCTAGCATCTGCTCTAGACAAAGGAAATTTCTGCTGTAGAGTTTTTGCATTTACATGAAATAATTGGTGAAACTGTCTGGCTTGATCCAGGAATGAGCTCCAAAAAATGCATTCCATCCTGGTCCATTGATCAACTTTATCATTACCCTCACTTAATGGTCCAGGTAATCCTGTATGTGTTCTGATATGTTGAATATAAAAACATCTTTTTCTCTGCCAGATTAAAACTTGTAATTCTTGTAATAAGGCACATACAGTACTACTATTCTTAATAGGACCTGCTAATTCTAATATTTTCACTGCGTTGACCACATAAACTGAATCTGAAATCAAATTGAATGCAAATTGACATCTTTTAAACACCTCAATTACTATTTTTAACTCTACTATTTGGTGGGAGCCCGGTTGAAATTGACATAACACGGGCTCTTGTCTTTCTATCAAATAGGCTCCACAGCCTGTCTTTGAGCCATCAGTAAACACATTTGGTGACCCTTGAAGTGGTACTGCTGAAGTAACCTTAGGGAATATCACTGGGTGCTCCTTAAAAAATGATAGCAATGGATGTTTAGGATAATGGTTATCAATCACTCCTTCAAAGCTACATTGCAATATTGCCCAGTTATCTACAGTGCCACACAAAATCTTAATTTGATAACTGGAATAGGGCACTATTATACTGGCAGGAGCAACTCCAAAAGACTGCAAGCATTGTTGGATACCATTCAAGGCTAAAGCAGCAAGTGCAGTGGGATAATGTTCTATTCTGTTCTTACTTGTGTCCACATCCCCGGGCAGAAAGATCTCCCTACTTTCAGGAACTGAACTGGCTGCTCTGTCTGAGTGGCTTCTGGATATGGGGGAGGAGTTGAAGGCGCCATGGCAACGGCTTTGTTTACACCAGCTGCCACCAGCGTGGCTGAAGGCACTGTAGCAACGACTCCACCCACTCCGACTGCCGCTGACGTGTCAGACGCCATGGCAACAGCTCCACCCAACCTGACTGCCGCCGATATGTCCTTTTCTTTTACTTTTTTCTTTTCCTTTTTTCTAATAACAGTCCTCTCCAACTGTTCTATTAGAGCGTTTAGCTCTCCTTCAGAATCCATGCTCTCTGAGTCCTCAAAATCTCTAAAATCTCTAAAATCTCTAAGATCGGGATAGAGAGGAACTTTCTTTTTGCCTCCCTTTTCACTGTCTGCCTGCTCAAATCTTTCGCCTTTGTTACTTTCCTTTTCACTGTCTACCTGCTCAGATCTCTCCCCTTGTAGCAGTTCCAAGGCTGATTCTCCCTCTTTGATTGCATTACAACACCTCTGATCTTCTAAACAACTCCTCACCATTTTCCAAATCGGTCTTACTCCATGCTTCAGAGTCCCTTGCTCCCAAGCAAAATCCAAGTCCCTGCCTAATTTGTCCCAGCAGGATACCGTAAGATTCCCGGACACCGCAAACCACGGAGCCACAGAATCACATTCATTCAAAAATCTTTCTAAGGTAGACTTCTTAATCTTCAAATTCCTAGCTAAAAGTAGCTCCTGAAGAGCCAGAAAAATTGGGTGTGACTCAGACAATCCCATGTTTAAAAATTTTACTTTCGGTTCGCTGCTTCCCCGTGAAACTTTACTTTTAGTTCGCAACTTCCCGCGAAACTTTACCTTTTGTTCGCAACTTCCCGCGAAACTTTACCTTTTGTTCGCTATTTCCGCGAAACTTTACCTTTTGTTCCTATCTCCGTGAAACTTTACCTTGTGTTCACTACTTCCGTGAAACTTTATTGTCCTGATTTAGCCCAGGAACTTACCAATGCGTTGCCCCTGACTGCAGGAGTTCTGAGTCTTTTCTGGGTCCCCGTATGGGCCACCACTTTGTCGCATCCCCCCTTGTCCAGCAAGGAATGACGCAACTCACAAAAGCTCTTCTCCAGCAGTTTATTCAGGTCCCTTGAAAATAGTCTTAATTCCGAATTCCGAATAATGGGGCAGACCCAACCCACAGGCTAAATACTAAATGAACAGCCAGTCAAGTAAAGCCAAGTGGTGTTATCTTAGAGGCCTACGTATGTGCAAGCAAGCCAGATCAGCGGTCTTTGTCAAATATGAACTTATTACCATAGAGAGCGCTCACTGTCGGGCTGGTGGAAGGCGGAGACCAGCGCCATCTTTAGGGCGCGGCACTTCGCAGCTCTCTACAGTGGGCCACAGCAAGTTCTGAGCTGCGGGACTGAATGGCAGCGGGACCACAGCTGAATGGTGTTCTGGGAGAGGCAAGCATATTTGGGCTTGCCCAGAGGGGTGTTGGAAATATAGGCCCCTCTATTGGATTTGCAGTCACTGGGAAGAACACTTTAGCTAGACAGAGCAGCAGGACACACTTCTGGCAGCAGGCTATGCTAACAACACCAGTGCAGTGTTCCAGGACTTGGAGGACAGCAGCCCCAATGGCCAGTATCCACAGGACAGCTCCAGCACCCAAATTGGGTCCAGCACAGATGCAGGAGTGGTGAGATCAGAGTGGGCAGAGAGGTGGGTGGCCAGGTTGGAAGGTTTCTTGGAACTCCACTGGGTCCAAGCCCTGGACGGGTTGTGGGGTTAATATCCGACCCCTTTGCTAGTGTTGGCTCCTCCGGCGGAAACCAGATCTTCAGCATATGTAGTTCCACCCCTGGAGCAGCGAGTTCTTGGCCTGTGTGCACTGCTGAGTGACTCAGACTACAAGGGCTTAGTATTTAGGGCCGAGAGGCACAGAGGTACCCTGGGGACCATCTAGACAGTGTGGAAAACAGCAGAGATATATGCATGTTGAAAGGCAGTGAGTGAGGTACAAGTCCATCTGGGCCTGCCTAGCAGGGACAACAAAGAACTTGGTACTGGAAATATAGACGCTGAAAGATCGGAGTCACCAGACATGAACACTGAGTGCCTCCCACCAGGAAACTGTACTCCCTCCCTGTCAGATCCTTTCAGGTCTCCAGCTGGGGGTTCAACCCCCAAACTTAGGACCTCCAGAGTACACAGCATCTGTGCTTAGACACCCAGGGGCATACCAGCAGAGCTGCTACACGCTAAATACCCAGACTGCAACACAGAGAGCTCTGACTCGGGACCAGTGAAACAATCCTGGGCTAATGCTCATTGCCTGGGAGAAGTGGGCTGTTCCAGATCACTGTGCTTCTGGCTATTAGACACAAATTGATCCTGAGAACCCCCTGAGAGCAGCTTGGGAAGACCATGAACCCGGTCCGAAACATAAGCTACAGCCCAAGCCAAGAGTCTGTAACCTGCCAACCTGCACCATTATAGACACAAAGACCAGTTGGATCTCAGAAACCTACAGGAACACATCCCACCACAACTCCTGACCTGAGACCTCAACTGGGATAGAATAGGAAGGGGTGAGCTCTGGGAGATACACTGAGAACAAACCTTCACACAAGGCCCCATCCAGCCTGTGGAGAGCTACAGATCACCAAGCTATACGACTTCTACACCAAAGCACCCTTCTTAGCACCAAGCCCAGAAGGCACCAGGAACAAACAGCTAAGAACAACCACATGGTTAAAGGTCAGTGAAAGAACAGATCTGACAAAAGTCAGGGAAATATGACTCCAACATAATGCAGCTATGCTAGTACAGCAAGCTTTGACCACTCCACCACAGCTGAAACACATGAAAATGATGACAATCTATACACTGGAAAGTGATAGAGTCCTTTCAAGAAGAAATTAAATCTCTGAAGGAATTCAAGGATTCCACAATTTTACAAGTGAAAGCAACGGAGACCACCATTAGAGATCTCCAAGCCAAAGTGGCTCAACTTGAACAGGACAGAGACAAGGCAACAAGCAAATTGGAGCAGGAAACGTCAAAAATAAATAAAATTGTTCAAGACTTGAAATTGGAAGTGGAAGCAATAAAGGAAACACATGCAGAAATAATCTGGAAGGTGGAAAATCAAGAGAAGAGAACAGGAACTACAGACATGAATATCAAAAATAGGATACAAGAGATGGAAGACAGAATCTCAGTTGTGGAAGATTCGATGGAAAACATCAGTGCAACAACCAAAGAAAATGAGAAATCGCAAAGAGTTCTCACCCATTCACGAAATTAAGGACTCCATGAACAGACAGAACCTAAGAATTATAGGCATAGAGGAAAGAGAAGACTCCAGATTCCAAGGTCAAGGAAACATCTTCAACAAAATCATAGAAGAAAACTTCCCAAACCTAAAGAAAGAGATGCCAATAAAATTCCAAGAGGCAAACAGAACACTAAACAGATTAGATCAGAAAAGAAACTCCCCTTGCCACATAATAATTGAAACTCCAAATGTACAGAACAAAGAAAGAATATTTAAAACTGTAAGAGAAAAAGGTCAAGTAACATATAATGGCAGACCCATCAGAATTAACCCGATTTCTCCTCAGAAATTTTAAAAGCCAGAAGGGCCTGGACAGATGTCCTACAAGCCCTGAGAGAACATAAGTGCCCAGCCAGAATACTATACCCAACAAAACTCTCTATCAACATAGATGGAGCAAATAAGATATTCCATGACAAAATCAAATTTAAACAGTAACTACCCACAAATCCAGCCCTACAGAAGATTTTACAAGGAAAATTCCAACTTAGAGAAGATAACTACACCCAAAAAAGTAGAGGAAACAAAAAACTCCACTGCAGCTAAACCAAAATAAACACACAACCACCACCTACACCAAAATAATAGCATATAACAACCTTGGCCATTAATATCCATCAACATCAATGGAGTCAACTCCCCAATAAACAGATACAGGCTTACAGAAGGAGTCCGTAAACAAGACCCATCATTTTTCTGCATACAAGAAATGCATCTCACTAATGAAGATGGATGCTACCTCAGAGTAAAGGGCTGGGAAAAGCTTTTCCAAGCAAATGGACCCAGGAAGCAAGATGGAGTAGCCATCTTAATATAAGAAAATAGACTTTCAACTGAAGTTCATCAAAAAAGATAGAGAAGGGCATTACATACTCATTAAAGGAAATATTCATCAAGTGGACATCTCAATATTGAATATCTAAGCCCCAAATACAAGGGCACCTACATTTGTAAAAGAAACTCTTCTAAAGCTTAAATCACACATCGATCCCCACACATTAGTAGTGAGAGACTTCAACATCCCACTCACAACAATAGACAGGTTATCAAGACAGAAACCAAACAGGGAAATAATGAGTCTAACAGAGGTCACGAACCAAATGGAATTAAATGCCAAGAAACCAAATAATCCAATCAAAAAATGGGGAACAGAGCTAAACAGAGAATTCACAAATGAGGAATCCCTAATGGTTGAGAGACACTTGAAGAAATGCTCAGCATCCTTAATCATCAGAGAAATGCAACTCAAGATGACTCTGAGATTCCATCTCACACCTGTCAGAATGGCTAAAATCAAAAGCTCAAATGACAGCATGTGCTGGCGAGGTTGTGGAGAAAGGGCATCTCTCCTCCACTGCTGGTGAAAGTGCAGGCTTGTGCAACCACTATGGAGGTCAGTCTGGCAATATCTTAGAAAACGTGAAATAGCTCTGCCTCAGGACCCAGCCATACTACTTCTGGGTGTACATCCAAATGATTCCTCACCAAATCACAAGGAAATTTCCTCATCTATGTTCATATCAGCCTTATTTGTAATATCTATAAACTGGAAACAACCCAGATGTCCCTCATCCGAAGGATGGATTAAAAAACTGTGGTACATTTGCACGATGGAATACTACTCAGCTATCAGAAACAGTGAAATGATGCAATTTGCAGCCAAATGGATGGAACTAGAGAAGCTCATCCTGAGTGAGCTAACCCAGACTCAGAAGGATGCACATGGCATCTATTCACTTATAGTCGGATTTTAGCCATATAGTACAGGATAATTATACTGCAACAATGCACCAAAGGGAACAGGATCATAGACTTTGTTTCCTGTCCATGAGACACTTTGCCCTAGTGGTGGTGCCTTGTAGGTCCCCAGTGTATGAGGAGGCTCTTGGCCCTCATATGACTGCTGAACTGGGGCGGGGGACTGATATGTAGGGACACTCCATTCCAGAGGAGTGGGATGGAAGGGATGGGGGTAGAGGGTGGGAGAGTGGGACTCGGAGGGGTGGAAAGAGGACACTGTGATGGAAATGTAACCTGAAGTAACAAATAAATATTAAAAAAAAAAGAAAATAGGGATGAAGATAAACACAAGGAACATATCAATTTAATCAGCGATGCAGATTGCATTTTGAATAGAGGCAACCCAGAAGTCAAGATAAGGTTTCCTGGTTAGATGTACATCTGACAAGAAAGGAGCCAGAGATTCAGAGTTCACAGCATTTTCCTCAGAAGCATAACTGAAGTATAGCAAAGCGGCCATAAACCATCAAGAATAATTTTCATACCTGTGGCCTAGGGTTGGGCAGTAAGACACTGAAGCACCAACCCCGGCCCCATTTAGCCCTGGGGTCAGCAGGCACCACTATGATGAACAAATATGTGATGAAGAGATGGGAAAGACAGAGTATGTGGTAGAGAACTGTGAGAGAAAAGGAAGCAGAACAGCTCATTTGCTGCAGTTTGAGGAGGAACTGGTGACCCCACAGTGGTGAGGAACAGGCTGAAATGAGAGCCTGAGCAGCTACCTGAGGCCACGGTGATGTCCCTGCTCAGGTTGCTGGTAAGCGCCATGTCTGGGCATGGACCTACCACAGCACGGGGGGTCTATGATAATGTCCGTGGCCCATGTTCCCACCAACAAACATTCAGATGATTGTGATGTGGGTGCTGTATAAAGCCTTGTCAATGTGTGAAAGCCAATCTGCCACTGGGGGCCAAACTGACCCGAGTAGCTTGTGCTGCCACCTGAGGCCATGGTGACATTCAGACCTGGGATGCAGCCAAGGGCTATGACTGGGTCTAGGACCATGCTTGTGGCCTATGTTACCGCCAAAGGCCATGCAGATTGGCTTCTGCCTCAAGCCATGATGATATCCAAGCATCCTGCTGAGCTGGGCCCTACCCTTAGCCCCTGTGGTAGAAGTTAGGCTTCTTTAGTGAAACTGTATGCAGTTCAGCTTAGCATCTGGCACCATGTAAGGAGGAGCCAGATGACCCTTGAATGTGAGAAATATGATATGCCCTATTGAAGGAGATAGATAGGGCGTCTTCAAAAACCTCAAGAGATCTGCAGTATATGGCATTCAAAGATGTTTTCTTACATTAAGATTTTTTTTTGATATCGAAACATGTCAGCTCCTGACAACACCCTCTATTCTACTTCAAGTAGAAGATGAGCATCGAAGAATCTCCAGTGTGAGATGGTTGAATTAGTGGCAAGCCTATCTCTTGGCAAGAAAAAAACCCCTGCTTCAACTGTAGACAGACTGATGTCCAAAAAGGACAAAACTTGGAAGCAGGTAAGTCGACAGCCTAGCTCTGCCAAGACAGGGTAGTTAAGTCCTTCATAATTCCTGCTCTACAATCAATGTCTGTCAGAGAAACGGGACCAAACGGCTGAAGATTGATGCTGTAATGTATGGAGAGAAAATGGGAACTGTCCAGGCAGCCACTGGTATGTCATTTCTTAGTTTGGGAAGCTGCAGGCCCTGTACTTCCTATAAAATCAGATATATTTATCCCTCTCAGATCTCTGAGGTGGTTGAAGAATAGATAGCTAGAGTCTCATAGTTAAATTTTGAGTTGTTTAGGAATCAAGAGGGTGTTCTGGATCTAAGAAGATATTTTTAAAATTGTGAGGCAAGTTAGTATGAAAGCTGCGTTAGATATAGAAC
>CAJQZJ010031998.1:4523794-4543805 GCA_907164525.1 Lophiomys imhausi | reverse complement strand
TTGAGGGGGAGGAGGGTGGAAGGGTGGGACTGGAGGGGGGAGTAGGGAGGGGATTGTGATTGAGATGTAACTTGAAGAAATAAAAAATAAATTATTAAAAAAAAAAGAAAACTGAAAGAGGGTTAGTTAAGTGTTCATAGATAGGTGTTAGGATGTTCTTAGACAGATTATAGCTTTTAGATTATGGGTTTTAGGTTATAGGATTCAGATATTTTATAGTTTTTTAAGTATTAATAAATATGTGTTTATAAATAAAAATATTCGGTTACAACTCACCCAAACATATGGGAGAGCTAGCATCACCCTTGACAGCCAGGAAGGGCTGACCATCCAGGCCTGGAACCAAGGCCCTGAATTGGCCCACCCTAACATCTACCCCATTTATGAGCTGCTGGAACACAAGAAGGGCTGTTCTGTGGATCCATAGCTGCAGGATCTCCATGATCAAGGGCAACAGCAGGATATCTAAGAAGAGTCTGGGGGAGGGTCCAGTATTGATGGTATAGCAGATGATGGAGGTCTGGAACCAGACCAATAACTCATTATAGTGAACACCTGCAAGTAGCTCCCAGGGAATGAATATGTGATAAAGAAGTGAGAAAGAAGGAAGAGTGGAGTGGTATAAGTACTGTGAAACTGGAGATGTGACTGGTATGAGGGAAGGATGCCACTGATAGAGTAGTAGGTCATGCCCAGAGGGGTTGGAGAGATGTTTTTGATTTCTTTTTGTTTGTTTATTATTATTATTTCATTTTTTGTGTGTGGGGGGACGTTACAAGAATGGAGGACAGATATGAAAGAACTTGGAGATGAGTGGGATTGGGGTGCATGAATTGGTTGAATATTTAATTTTTGAGAGTATATGCCACATTTATGGTATATTTCTCTTATACTGTCCCAGTGAATATTTTTATCTTGGAATAATCTAACTTTGTAATTGGAAATAAATTGTCTTCATATTTTGTATCAGTAGGTCAACTGGACTGCATTTGTTTTAGGTGGTGATTTTGAGTGTTGAAGTGGTGATTTTGAGAGTTGAAGTATTTTATTCAAGTTAGACACTTAACTTGTTCCACAAATTGTTGAATTTTGGAAAAAAATATGAATAGAAACTCCACTTCCATCTCTCAATTATCCAAGCTATATAATGATCTCACTGTTGGCTGCATTTATGGATAAGTTATCCCTTCCTAAATAAACTAAAATGATAAAAATGTGAACATGATTATGTTTCCCCTAAATAAGAACTGAAGGGGATGGAGAGATGGCTCAGTGGTTAAGGGTACTTGCTCCTCTTCTAAAGGTCCTGAGTTCAGTTCTCAGCCTCCATAACTCTCTGTAACTCTAGCTTCAGAGGATCCATGCTCATTTCTGTACTCCTTGTGCATTTGCACACATATAGCAGACAGATACTCTCTCTCTCCTTGTCCTCCTCCTCCTCCTCCTCCTCCTCCTTCTTCTCCTTCTCTAAGAACTAATAGATATTTTTCAACAGACATCTCATGTCAACAATGGATTAAATGTCCAAGTGGAAGTCCTGAGCACTGATTAAGAATATGCATACATCCCTGGTGAGAAGATGGATTGCCTCCTCCCAAAGGAGAGAACACTAAATGGCTCAGATGTGGCAGATGCATGAAGAAGTCTAAACAAATGAGAGACATTTTTTCACAGACTAACAACTGTGAAGTCATCTGGGGAAAGCTAACTCTTTCTAAACCTTATATTGTATCCAAGATTCATTGACCTGATATGACTATTTAAAAGTACGGCATCATGGGAATATTTTTTTCTGCGTGCCTTGAGGGTGAAAAAAGGGATGGCAGTGGTATTAATCACGTCATATTAGTCTTATGTTAACATTACTAGAATGCCCAGTGCAGTGTAGTTCGTTCCTGCTAACTGGCCACCCAATTACATTTGACTGTGTGTGTGTGTGTGCATGTGCTCATGCTTGTGTCATATACTGGTTATTATTCCTACCAAAATTAGTCAATAGACAAAAGCTAAGAGGTAAATTGTCTCGATCTCATTATCTATCACTGTGTAACCTGTTATCTTCAGATTAGGACCTTGAAGTCAACATTAGCATTTGCTGCCTGTCAATTTTTCTGAGGATTAGACATTTGGGAGCAGTTTAGTGAGAGTATTCTGGCCTCTATAAGAGGTTTCTACAAGAAAACACTCAAGTATCAACAGGGGCTGAGCATTTTGAAGGCTTGAAAAGGCTGGAGAATTACCTATAGTAGCTAACTACTGTGGCTGACTGGATGCAGTACCAGAAACCACACTTCTCCATATCTTAGCCTCATGTCCTTATGGCGTGATACCTGTGTCCATCAACATAAGGACTCCCAGATCAACTCTATTTTGGCCTTGAAAGCCATCTATCTACTGGGACTTCTGCTGTAGTTAATTTTAAAAAATATTTTTAGAAGGATTATTCTATGCATATACATGTTTTGCCTGTATGTTTGTCAGTAGACCACCTGTGTGCCTGGTGCTTACATAAAAGAGCATCAGAATTCCATGGGACGGGAATTATAGATGGTTGTGAGCCACCATGTGTCTGCTGAGAATCACACCTAGGTCCTCTTGAAAGAGTAGCCAGTGTTCTTAACTGCTGAGCCATCTTTCCCGGCCCCCATTAAACAATGTTTGTTTTATATTTTATTTTATTCTCACAGGTGCTGTTGTACTTAGCGAGCATGAGTCTTGCTCTGACTCAGTAGGGGAGGGCATTAGTGCGTGGCTTGTGTAATCAGATGATCTGTCACTACAACAGTGCATTTTCCATAAACAACTTAACAGGAAAGACATTTTCAGCTCAGGGTCATATATTTCTGTCTGTAGTGCTTAGTCCCATTGATCTTGGCTCTTGCTGAGGTAGAATACCAAGGCAGTCGGAACATGTAGTGGAGAATAGTCACTTATGGCAGAAAAGAAAGGCAGAGTCAAAAGTATATTCTTGAAGGACATGTCCAGTGAGTTATTTCCTTCAAATAGGTTCTGCCTAATATCCAAACCATAATAGCACTTGACTAAAAAGTGTTATTGGAGACTGGGAGTCATGTGGGAGTCTAGATACTAGTGTATTTAGAGGAAATGGCTTCTGTTTTGCAAATACTGGAGTTGTATGCATTTCACTACAAAGCCCTTGTGATGGGTTAATCTTGATCATGAACTTGACAGCATTTTAAATTACTTTGGAGGCAAACCTCTGGGCTTAATTTAGGGATGCTTCTAGAGAAGTTTAATACAACTAGGAATCCCTCTCCGGAATGTGGGTGGTTCCATTCTGTAGACTGGGATCTTGAATGGAATAAAAAGTTGAAGGTGAGTGGAATGCCAGCATTCATTGCTTTCTTTGTTGTGACTGCTGATACAATGGGACCAGCTGCTTAATACTGTTGTTGTAATGTTTTCCTCACAATAATGGACTATAATCTTGAATTGCAAACAAGCATAAGTCTTTCCTTTTTGTTGCTTTCATTAGGTATTTTGTCACAAAACCAAGAAAAATACGATAATGCTTGCTAGGAGTCTATGCTGCTGTAGTGGCAGTGGATACCAAGATGCTGAGGAAGGGTCTCAGTGTACCGTGGTTAGTCTGTGGGGTGGAATTACTATGAATGACATGGATAAACTCTCCTCCCAGCTGTATTCAGTGTGTTATAAAAGCAAAACCAAATGTAAGTGAACAGAATGAAGTGCAGATAACCCTGGATGGAACGGCTAAAGACTGCTAACACAGTATTAGAGACTAGTGTGAAAAGTTTGTGATCATTTAGAAAACATGCCTTCTACTTTGAAAGAGAAAGGAAGAGGTTTGTAGTCTGTGACTGCTTAAAATGATGACACAGGTGATTGCCAAGAGGTTTTATTCTGCTTCCTGGAAAGACCTCAGTAATGAAGCTGTACTCCTCATTTGATCTTACTGTATTAGTGAAACCGTCATGTTCTACAGAACAGAGTCATTTGTTTCTCCACACTGGTTGATTACTGCTTTAGGTTGGCATTGAACTTGGCTGGTTTGTACTGTAGTGTACAGTGACTAATTGGCCTGATCTTGAATGATGGAGTGTTAGGTTGGGGAAGAGAAAGGTTGGGAGCTTGTCAGTTTAATTGTCATCAGCCCCCTACCCCTTGATGTCTCATTGACAATACATCTATCACCTTACTAAACTTTTCTGATCCTTAGTACCTGTTTGACAATAAATCTCAGCTTGGTTGACTAAAGGCATTCTGAAACGTAAGCATTTCTTTGACCAATTACTAGAAATTTGGAGCCATTCCTAAGGGATTCTGGCTACTTTCACTGGAGAATATTCTAGGCCTATGAAACTTGTGGCATTAAAATGATTTCTATATTCTTTTTTTTAATTTATTTTCCTTTATTTTTTATTTCTTCAAGTTACATCTCAATCGCAGTCCCCTCCCTATCCCCTCTCCAGTCTCACCCTCCCACCCTCAACCCCCCATCCTCTTCCCTTTTTTTTCTTTTAAGTTTAAGGTATATCTTATTTCCCCCTACAGTTTCCCCTTTCAGTCCAACAAATGGCTCTTTCTCTTATAATAACAAATACAATACAGTACAACAGAGGTAATTAGGCCACAGTTATGAGGGTTATATGGCTTAACGTACATTCCCAATGACCAGTCCATATGTATTTGGTACTTGACTTTAACATTCTACTATCTAAACATCTCCATGAGTTTAAAGGTCTATATCTGATTCAACATTCATACTAACTTGCAACACAATTTTAAAAGTATCTTCTTAGATCTATAACACTCTCTTGACTCCTAAACAACTCAAAATTAAATTATGAGACTCTAGCTATCTGTCCTTCAACCACCTCAGAGACCTGAGAGGGATAAATACATCTGATTTTATAGGAAGTACAGGGCCTGCAGCTTCCCAAACTAAGAAATGACATACCTGTGGCTGCCTGGACAGTTCCCATTTTCTCTCCATACATTACAGCATCGATCTTCAGTCATTTGGCCCCATTTCTCTGACAGACATTGATTGTAGAGCAGGGGTTATGAAGGACTTACCTACCCTGTCTTGGCAGAGCTAGGCTGTCGACTTACCTGCTTATTCTAAAAGGGTGTGGAGCAAGATGGGATGGGAGGTGGTGTGGAAACTGGGAGGAGCATGGGGCGAGGAACCATAATTAGAATATATCATATAAAATTTAATTTGAATAAGAGAAAGAAATTTCTAATGCGAGAGAATCAAAGAAATCCCGAGTCTATTGATTCATGGGTCAATAGCAGCTCTCTGTAACACACCCTATTCTGGACATTTGTATTCCATTGGTACCTATTTTGAAATAGTTTTTGACTTGTAATTGATTCAGGCTTTGGGTATTTTAACCACTGTGGAACACCCTAATGTTTCTCATCTAAAAATGTATCTACTCTTCCTAAAATTTTCAATGTTTGTCATGACACATGGTAACCTAATGAAGACTGTGTTTTAAATTAGGCGTGGCCATGAACATTTAAACATGTACATGATCAAAGGGGTGTATGGGCGAGTGCATAGATGCTTCTGTAAAATATTTTCTCTCTCTCTCTGTGTGTGTGTACTCACCTGTGTGTGGACCTCAGTGTGTGTGTGTGTGTGTGTGTGTGTGTTTGTGTGTGTGTGAACAGTGCGTGTATGTGCTTGCATGTATCTGGTCTTGTGTGTGGAGGACAGAAGTTCCATAGGGTCTATCCACTTTGGTGTTTGAGACAGGGTCTCTCACAGGGACTAGAGGCTTATCAATATAGCTATGCTGGCAGCCCATAGGGAGATTTCTGTCTCATGCAACTAACTCTGGGATTGTAAGCACATGATACCATGCTCTCCTTTTTACATGGTGCTGCTGGTCCAGGCTAAAGTCTTCAAGATTGTGTGAAGGCACATAGATAAATTTTAAAAAACTGATCTGTTTCCCCAGCACCTTCTGTGAAATTCTCTTAAAGATAGGAAACCAGCCATGCTTTGGCCGTTCTTATTATACATGCTTCAAGATGTTTGAAAACTCAATGTCAAGATTGTGCCACATGGAAAAAAATTCATGAAGCAGAAACAAAACCAACCCAAGTACCAGATGGTAATGTAGTTGCCATGGCAGTCCTCATTTGCTTACGTGAAGAACGAGCTTGTGTTTGTCGAAGTGACTGGTTCAGAACATGATAAAGTTTTATATAGACATTTTAATGGTAAACACAAGCCATTTCCAGCCACGTTATAGGACAGCTTGTTACAAACCATGGCCTTTTTTAATGTTTATTTACTATATCAGGTTACATCTTCATCACTGTGCCCTTTTCACCCCTCCCAGTCTTGCCCTCCCACCCTCTACCCCCTATCCTTTCCATCCCACTCCTCTGGAGTGGAGTGTCCCTACATATCAGTCCCCTGCCCCAGTTCAGCAGTCATATGAGGGCCAAGAGCCTCCTCATACACTGGGGGTCTACAAGGCAGCACCACTAGGGCAAAGTGTCTCATTGAGAGGTAACAAAGTCTATGATCCTGTTCCCTTTGGTGCATTGGTTGTAGTATAGTTATCCTGTACTATATGGCTAAAATATGATTATAAGTGAATATATGCCATGTGCAACCACTCTGGAAATCAGTCTGGCGATATCTTAGAAAACTTGAAATAGCTCTACCTCAAGACCCAGCCATACCACCTCTGGGTATACATCCAAATGATTGCTCACCAAACCACAAGGAAGTTTCCTCATCTATGTTCATAACAGCCTTATTTGTGATAGCTAGAAACTGGAAACAACCCAGATGTCTCTCAACCTAAGAATGGATTAAAAAAAAAAAACCTGTGGTATATCTACACAATGGAATACTACTCAGCCATCAGAAACAACGAAATCATTCAATTTGCAGCCAAATGGATGGAACTAGAGAAGCTCATCCTGAGTGAGCTAACCCAAACTCAGAAGGATGCACATGGCATCTATTCACTTGTAACCATGGCCTTTTTTTGTGATAGTCAAGGATAAGTTGCTTAGCAGCATCACAGTGGAGAGCTGTGGCTCCTCTACACAGACGCTCCAGATGCTGACACCTCTGTTGCCATGACTGCAACTGCTTCCCCTATATCCTGGATGGTTCTGGGGCACATTCCTGGATGATTCATCATGGGGTGCACACTCATTCTTCATGCACTAAAATGGTAAATTATAATAGGTCTCTCTCTCTCTCTCTCTGTCTCTCTCTCTCTCTCTCTCTCTCTCTCTCTCTCTCTCTCTCTCTCTCTCTCTCTCTCTGTGTGTGTGTGTGTGTGTGTGTGTGTGTGTGTGTTGGAGGTGGATGAAAAATGAGAAACTCAACGGTCTTGGTGTAGTCAAATTTCTGGAGTTTAAAATTTCCAGAGTCAAAAGATGAAGGAAAAACAGACTTGGAAATAAATATGCAAAACATGAAACCTATAATGTTTGAGTAAGAAGCTTTAATCCCCTCCAAATCAGAGTTTGTGTTTAATATGGATGCTTCAATATATCATAGCCTTTAAATTGAAATCATCTTTTGCTCGATTAAAGAATTACATTTTTCTCACTGTAACCATTTTCCACAAAGTAGTTATGGAATACTTACTATGCATGAAATACTGAATTATAAACTGTGAGGAAGTAAGCCAAAGAGACGTGTCTAAAGTATAGCATGCAACAGGGCCATGTCTCAGCTTGCATGCTGTTATTCATACAAACACACCACCGTTCATCTGTGATTTGAGGAAACATATTGAAGTTCCAGCACTAATACACAGTGCTGTGTAAGACATTTAGTGACTTAGGATTATTGATTGGTTCAGTAGGTGTTTGTGAAAATCCTATATTTAGATTCTTTTCTTTTCTTTGGCTTAAGGTTTAAAAATGGGTATGTGTTGCATATTTGTGTGTCTGTGTGTGGATATGTACACACGAGTAGAGTACAGGTGCCTGCTGAGGCCAGAGACTTTGAATGTGCTGGGGCTGGAGTTGTAGGTGGTTATGATGTGGGTGCTGGAAATCAGACTCAAGTTCACTGTAAGAACAGTGTACACTCTTACCCCTGGAGCCATCTCTCTAACCCTATATTTAGATTTAAAGTGGAATTATCATGGCTTCTGCTTTGTCAATGGTAAGGCAAGACTGAGAGACTTGAAGTAAAGTCTCAATATCACAATGATGCCTAATGAGAAACTTGACTCCAAGCCAAACTTGTCAATAGCAAAATGATGCTTTTCTACTGACTGGCACTTTCTTCCATCGCATGCTAGGCTTTCATTACTTATATTTCCCTAAAGCCACTGAGAAATTGCAGTGATTCTTGCTTTATTTTCAGTGAGTCTGTAATACAAGACTTTAAGTTTAGCTCAGTACAATGTAAAGCCTTGTACACTGAGCACACAAGCAAGTTACCTAAGGAGGTACAAACATGGACCAGAATTATGATCACACTTTCAAATCATATTCACACTTTCCTTTCCTCAAATATGCTTCTTTTAAAAAATATGCTGGAATGTTTTATTCTAAAATTGTACACACTGGAATTATATAAACCTCTCCATAATTTATTTCCAGGAATTTCTGCTTTGTCATCACTCCTCCATAGAACAAATAAAAGAAGTGATGTAATTTTTGTTTTTGTTTTTTTTTTTGTGTGTGTGTGTGTATGCACATTCTCATGTATGTTAGCACTTGTGTGTGTCAGGTAACATGTTCAGATCAGAGGGCATGTCAACTCGGTATGTTCTTCAGTCACTTTCCACCTTGTATATTGAGGCAGAGTCTCTCGTAGGACCCCAGAGCTCACATACTTGGCTAGTTCAACACCAGCTTGTCTCAAGAATCCTGTCTGATTCCTGAATGCTGGGATAACTGGTGGACTTCTGATCCAGTGAGCATTCATGTGGTGCTAGATTGAGTAGGTTGTGATGCAAGTGTTTTAAGCCACTCAGCAAGCCCTTTAGTCCTGAAGTGATCATTGTTAAGGCACATGTATACTGTTCCTCCTGCTGTCCTAATTGCTTTATCTCAAAAGCTTCCTGTTGTAAATCAAAAAGGTCTTTGATGCTGTCATTTGGTTTAGCTAGAGTTCTCCGGCCTCATATCATAATTTTCTAGGTCAAATTTCAAATTGTTTAATTATTTGTAAAGAATATTAAATTATTACCTTTCAACTTACATTTGATTAATAATAAAGTAATTGGTTATTCCTCAGTAATTGGATCCATTTACAAATTAATACATGCTAAATTTCCCTCAATTTTTGAGTAGCATTATAACTTTTGTACCTAACATTGTGGACACTTTATGTAGAAAAAACCATTGTTTTCATTAAGCCAGTGCTTAATTAACACAAAGCTTAGCATTTAACCCTTTTTTTTCTTTTTCTTTTTAGGTGTTATGAGACAGGGATTCTCTGTATAGCCATGGCTGTTCTGGAACTCATTCTCTAGACCAGGATAGTTTGGAACTCAGAGATCTGCTTGCCTCTTCCTTCCAAATGCTGGGAAGGCACCACCACCACAGCCCCACATTTTACCATTTTTATAGAAGGCTTATTTAGTTTTATTGTTTGGGTATGAGTTATTTGCCTGCATATATTTATGCACACTATATGCATGACTGGTGCCTTAGAAACCCGAAGGTATTAGAACCCCTTTAATTGGAGTACTGACTTGTTGTGAGCCAGCATGTGGTGCTAGGAAGTGATCTTGTGTCCTCCAAAAGAACAGTAAGCAATCTTAATCACTATGCCATCTTTCCAACCTCATTTCATATTTTGAGACATGTATGGTTTATTACACATATTCACATTGTTTTACAAAAGTACTGTGTGTGTTTGTGTGTATGTGTGCCTTTTTTTTCAAACAAGACAAAATAAAATATAATAAAATGAAGCAAGTACTTTTTTTTCTTCCTTCCAAAGAAGCATAATGAAGTTGGACATGGCAACCCAACAGGAAGAACAAGCACAAAAATCAGAAACCCACTGGTTCTGACACTCAGGAGTCCCATAAAAATACTAAACTAAAAGCTGTAATATTCATGCAGTGACCTGGTGCTGACCCATGTAGCACCTGTGCTTGCTGCTTAGGTTTCTGAGTTCATATGAGCTTTGCTCACTTGATTTAGAGGGCCTTGTTCTCCTGACATCCTCAGTCCTCTTGGTCTCTCCCACTTCTTCTGCCTCTTCTTCAATAGGGTTCCCTGATCTCTGAAGGGAGGAGTTTGATGGAGACACCACATTTAGAGACTCTCTGTATGATGTCTGTCTGTAGGTCTCTGGATCTGTTCCTATCTGCTGCCAGAGAAAGATTCTCTGATAATTGAATAAGGCACTGATCTATGAGTATAGCATAATATCATTAGGAGTCATTTTACTAAAGAACAGTGGTTTTCATTTTACGCTAGGTTTCTGGACTATCTAATCTCTGGTTCTTGGTCACCATAGCAATGTCAGGTATGGGTTCCTTAAGTCAAATCAGACACTGGTTTGCCACTCCTATAAGTTCTATGCCAGACTTACCCTAGCACATCTTGCAGGCAGGACAGATGGTAGGTCAAAGGTTTTGTGGTTGAGTTGGTGTTTACATTTCTCTATTGGTAGCCTGAAGAGTGCTTTCTTGCACCAAAGACAGTAGAGCATAGGGGTGAAGGCTCCATATAGAGCCAGCTCAACTTCTCCATATTTAATGAGCTTTCTGTATGTTGTCCTTGGCACTGGAACCACACTGTCAGGTTACAAAGAGTAATCCACTGTCTCAACAACAGTCTGGGTTATTGGGGATTTCCGTGGGACCCCCTTGGCCAACAACTCACCTCAACAACTCAGCAACCCAGTCCTGCTACTGGAAAGCTCATTTGGTAATAATAGATGGCCAGTTGAGACTCAGTATCCCCTATTATTAGGAGACTTCATTAGGAGCACCTTCATATATTTTAGGAAGATTCCACTGCACTAGGTTTCCATATTATCCCTCAAAAGCCCCTCAGTTCTAGTTACCTCACCCCACATTCTCTCTCTGTATCTTTTTTTCCACTCATTCTCCCCATCTGATCCTCTATTTACCATCTCCATCTTCCCCCAGCCAACCCATAAGTATATTTAATTTATCACTCTCAGGAACACCCAAGACATTTCCTCTATACCTAACTTCTCTGGGTCTTTGAATGGTAGATTGCTTATCATTTACTTAGTGGCTAATATCCACAAATAAGTGAATACATACCATATTTATCTTTGGGGGTCTGGATAACCTCACTCAGGGTGATTTTTGTCTAGTTCCATCCATCTGTCTGCAAATTTCATAGTGTCATTTTTAACTGAATAATACTCCACTGTGTAAATGTATATGATTTTCTGTATTCATTCTTCTGATGAGGGTCATCTAGGTTCTTTCCAGTTTCTAGCTATTATGAATAGAGCCACAATGAGCATGTTTGAGCAAGTGTCCTTGTGGTAGGATGGAGTGTCCTTTGTGTATGTGCCCAAAAGTGATATAGATAGATCTTGAGGTAGTTCGATTTCCAACCTTCTGAGAAAATACTACACTTATTTTCATAGTGACTGTGCAAGTTTGGAGTCTGGCCAGCAATGGAGGAGTGTTCTCCTTCCTTCATATCCTCACCATCATGAGCTGTCACTTGTCTTATTGGTATTGCCCACTCTGACAGCTGTAAGACCGAATCTCAAAGTAGTTTTGATTTGTATTTCCCTGATGGCTAAGAATGTTGAACATTTCTTTGTTTCCCAGCCATTTGAGATTCCTCTACTGAGAATTCTGTTTGGATCTGTATCTCATTTTTAAACTGGATTACTATTGTCTAGTTTCTTGAGTTCTTTATGTATTTTTGATAAAATTCCTCTATTGGTTCTGGAGTTGGTGAAAAATCTTTTCGCATTCTGTAAGCTGCTGCCTTGTCCAAATGAGGGTGTTCTTTAATTTATAGAGAAGCTTTTCAGTTTCTTGAAGTCCCATTTATTGTTGATCTTAGTTCTTGAGCAATTGGTGTTCTGTTCAGGAAGTTATCTCCTGTCCCAATGTGTTCAAGGCTATTTTCCACTTTCTCTTCTATTAGGTTTAGTGTATCTGTTTTTTTGTTGAGGTGTTTGATCCACTTGGACTAGAAGTTGATGCAGGGTGATGAGTAGGGACTTATTTGCATTCACCAACATGCATACATGCAGTTAGATCAGCACTATTTGTTGAAGATGCTTCCTTTTCTTCCATTGTGTATTTCTGGCTTCTTTATCAAAAGTGAGGTGTCCATATGTGTGGATTTATCCCTGCATTTTCAAATTGATTCCATTGATCAATGTGTATCGTTTTATGCCAATGTCATGTGGTTTTTATTACTATATCTCTGCATTACAACTTGAAATCAGGGATGGTGGGACTTCCAGCAGTTATTGTTCAGGATTGTTTTAGTTATCCTGCAATTTTTGCTTTTCAAATGAGGTTGATAATTGTCCTTTCAAGGTCTGTGAAGAATTGTGTGGGAATTTTGATGGTGTTTGCATTGAATCTGTAGATTGCTTTTGGCATGATAGCCATTTTTACTCCTGGGAGATTATGTTATCTTATGTAAAGCATGGGAGATCTTTGCTTCTGATTTTTTCTTTAATTTCTTCCTTTAAAACTTTAAATTTTTATCATACAGGCCTTTCAGTTGGTTGGTTAGAATTATCACAAGTTATTTTATAATAGTTGAGGCTATCGTGAAGGTATATCCTTAATTTCTTTCTCAGCTAATTTGTGATTTGTGTATAGGAGGGCTAGTGATTGTTTTCAGTTAATTTTGTATCCAATCACTTTGCTGAAACTGTCAGCTGCAGGAGTTCTCTAGTGGAGTTTTTAGGGACACTTATGTATACTATCATATCGTCTACAAATAAAAATATATTAACTACTTCCTTTCCAATTTGTGCCTCCTTGATCTCCTTCAGTAGTCTTATTGCTCTAAGTATTCAAGTACTATATTGCATAAATATGGAGATAGTGGACTGCTTTGTCTCTTTCCTGATTTTAGTGGAATTGATTTGAATTTCTCTCCATTTAATTTGATATTGGCTATCAGCTTGCTGTAAATTTATTTTTATTATGTTTAGGTATGTCCCTTGTATCCCTAATCTCTCTAGAACTTTTATCATAATGGGGTGTTTGATTTTGTCAAAGGCTTTTTCTGCATCCAATAGGATGATCATTTTTTTCCCTGCTTGTTTATATGGTGGATTAAATTTATTGAATTTGTATATTAAACTAGTATATTGAAACCAGTATCTTTGGGATGATGCCTACTTGATTACGATGGATGTTCTTTTTGATGTGTTCTTGAATTCAGTTTACAAGAATTTTTTTTGAATACCTTTGCATGTATGTTTATAAGAGAAATTGTTCTGTAATTCGTGTATTTGTTGAATCTCTGTATGGTTTAGAATTAAGGTAGCTGTGGCATCATAAAATGAATTTGGAATATTCCTTCTGTTTCTACTTTGTGAAATAATTTGAGGAGTATTTCCATTAACTTTTTAAATTCTGGTAGAATTCTACATTAAAACCATCTTGCTCTGGGCTTTCTTTTTTTGGGGGGAGTGGTTGGGAGACTTTTAATGATTGCATCTATTTCATTATAAGTTATATGTCTATATTTTTCTGTGTTTTGGTGAATTTTTGGTAAATACCTGTTAGATCCATTTGGTTTATAACATCTGTTAGTATCAGTATTTCTCTAGTTTTAAAAGCCTGGATGATCTGTCCACTAGTAAGAGTGGGATATTGAAGTCTCCCACTCTTAGTGTGTGTGGGTCAATATGTGATTTTTTTTTTAATGAACAAAAAACAAATTTGTATTTGTGGCATAGATGTTAAGAATTGAAATGTCACCTCGCTAGATTTTTCCTTCAATGAATATGTAGTGTCCTTCTCTATCTCTTTTGAGTAGTTTTCATTTGAAGTTTATTTTGTTAGATGTTAAAATGGTTATACCAGCTTGCTTCTTAGGTTTCTTTGCATGGAATATCTTTTTTCACCCCTTTACCCTGAGGTAATATCTATCCTTGATAGATGTTGAGGTATGTTTCTTGGATGCTACAGAAAGATGGGTACTGCTTTCACATCCATTCTTTTTAGTCTTTGTCTTTTTTATTGGGGAATTGAGACCATTTATATTGAGAAATATCAATAATCAATGACTGTTGGTTCCTGTTATTTTTGATGGTGGTCATGATGGTGTGTGTAAGAGAATGTGTGTGGGTGTGTGTGTGTGTGTGTGTGTTTTCTTTCTTTTGATTTTGGTCTGAGATTATTTATTTTTTGTGTTTTTATGGGTATAATTACCACAGGTTGGAGTTTTCTTTCTAGCACCTTCTATGTGGCTGGATTTGCAGATAGATGTAGTTTAAATTTAACTTTATCATGGAATATCTTATTTTCTCCATCTATAGGGATTGAAAGTTTTGCTTGGTATAATACTCTGGGCTGGCATCTGTGGGTCCTTTGTGTTTGCAGCACATCTGTCCAGGCTGTTCTGGCTCTTATAGTGGTCAGTGAGAAATCAGTTATAATTATAATAGGTCTGCCTTTATATGTTATTTGGTCTTTTTTCCATTCAGTTATTAACATTCTTTCTTTTTCTGTACATTTAGCATTTTGATTATTATGTGGTGAGAGATCTTTCTTTTCTGGTCCAGTCTATTTAGTTCTGTATGCTTCTTGTACCTTTATAGGCATCTCCTTTACACTAGGGAACTTTTCTTCTTTGGTTTTGCTGAAAATATTTTCTGTGCCTTTGAGCTGGGATTTTTCTGCTTCCCCTATTCCTAGGTTTGATCTTTTCATTGTCCCAGATTTTCTGGATGTTTTGTGTCAGGGATGTGTTAAATACAATATTTTCTTTATTTAATGTATCCATAAACCCGAGTTTCTCTCTTCCATCTCTTGTTTTTTTTTTTTTTTGTTTGTTTTGTTTTTGGCTTGTGAAGCTTGCCTATGTTGTACGTGTTTGAATTCCTAAAATTTTTATTTCTATAATTCCCTCAGTAAAGTTGATTCTATTTCCACTTTCGGATATTGAACAGTTTTATTTATTTCCTTCTACTGTTGATGTTTTGCTTAAGGGATTTATTTATTTTGCCATTAAGGACCTTTATCATGTTCATATAGTTGGTTTTAAGGTCTTTTTCTTGCACTTTAGCTGTGTTGGATATTCAGGGCTTGCTGTGACAGCTGGGCTCTTATGGAGACATTTCGCCCTGGCTATTATTGATTGTGTTTTTGTGCTGGTGTCTCAAAATCTGGGTTTCAGATGATTATAGGTGTAGGTGCTGATTTCTGGATTTGTCTTTGTTGGGTGGGTTTTTTTTCCTTGGTTTTTGTTTCCTCTGGGTTTTCAGAGAATGTGATGGTTGAACTTTGTCCATTTTCCTGACCGGCACAGCTGGTGTGTTGAAAGGGGTTGCATGATAGTGTTGGAGGTTGGGATACTGGGATAAGTTGGGGGAAAGAAAGTTGGAGGGAAGGTCTTTGTGACATGGTGAGGATGAGGTTAGAGAAGAAAGGGAGACTTCATCAGGTTTTCTGCTTCGGAGTTGGATTTGAGACTAGGGGATTTGGATTAAGAAAGGTGTGGGTCATCGTTCAACCTGTTGCCAAGGAAGGAATGGCTCTTGGGTTCTCATGAAGTACTTGTTCAGCTTGGGGGCTGGGACAAAGTAATGAGTGTGTGGGAGGGGGGTTAGAAGGGGAAATTCTGCGGGATCCACAGGAGATTGAAGCAGTGGGGGCAGGGAAGACTGGTACAAGTGTTCTGCTGCAGGGCTGTGCATGAGAATTGAGGTTTGTAACTGGGAGAACAAATCTACAGAATACCTGGCTTTTTGCTGGTGTGACCTGTGTTTAGCAGGTAACAAACAATAAAGCTTTAAAAATACTTTTTCTGTATATTTGACAATTTTTGTAGAACTGGTAATGTTGATAAATTCTTTCTAAAATTCCTGTTCTGTTTACAAGCTGAATTTCATTGTAAGTTTTAAGGCTCTTGTGTCAGATTTTCTCAAACATCTAAAAATTATGTAAGAATATTTTATAAAATTGAGTTGCATGACTGTATCTAGATTTTAGTGCTATTTTGATAGGCATGATATACAGAAAAAAGGAATGGTTGAATAATCAATGTTTGATTTGGTAAGAAAAGATTCAAATTTCAGATATGAGTAAAAAATAGACAGTATTTTAAGTTTGTCAATTTTGATTTTTTGAGAATTCTATGTTATGTTCTTTGATCATATTCATCTCTTCTTCTACCTAACTAATCTAAGATGCACCCCCACTTTATACCCTAGCTAAAATTTATGTCCTCATTTTTTATTAATAACTCCCAGACTCCAATTTATGTTGCCCATATACTCTTGGTTACAGGGTTGTCCACTGGAGTAAAGCTGACCTACCAAGAGACAAAACCAAGAAAACTACTCTACTCTTACAGAAGCTCTCAACTGTCAATAACACCTCAGTTGTAGGTAAGGGCTAAAGAAATCCTTCTCCCTAGAGTTTTGGTTGGCTTGACTTGTACAGGTCTCGTGTAGGCAACCGTGGCTCCTATGAGTTCATGAATACCTCATCCCTGTCATGTCCAGATGATACTGTTTCACTCTGGTCCTTCTAGACCTCGGACTGCTTTCAACTACTCTTTCTTCAACTGTTCTTGAGCTTTGGGGATATAGATGTTCCACGGTTGATCACTCCACAGATACTTATTCTCTTCAATTTGACCACTGTCCACCCACCACACAAGCAACTTCTCTGGTGTGGTCAGAGAACAACCACATTAATCTGTGGATAGAGAGACATGATACTATATTCAGTTAGCAGAATAGAGGTAGTTTCACACCTGGGACCTATGAGCACTCCAGGAATGAGTTCTTGGTCAGACTTACAGTATCAAGAGTATGCTTCCACTTGTGGAGTTGGGATTTAAAGCCAATCAAAACACAGTTTGTTACAGCCATAAAATTTGTGCTACTACTGCACCCATGGACATGTCTTTTCATACTGAGGTCATTATTGAAGTTCACAAGGTTCACAGCAAAGTAAAGACTATTGATTAATTCCCCCTACCCCCTTGTGGTAGCCTGAAAAGCAACTTTTGGTACTGTGAAAGCTAGCTAAGAGAAGAAGCTTATCACCTTGATTTTTTTTTTCATGCCTTGTGTCTCCTGTAGGACAATATTTTTAAACTGTTGGGATTACCTTGTTTCAAAAGGGTGAATTTTGTCTTTCTGTGACTACACCAATTTACAACTATCCAGACATAGACATAACATTTTGGAAATGAACATTATGCAAATGATCCTCATTCATGCTGTTTGATGGAGACCACTTCACTTCTATCCTGTATAAAAATTCACCTCAAATGTGAAATTTTAAGTTATTAATTATCTTCATTTTATCAAGTTTATTTTAGCAATACTTATTATTCTACATGAACAAATATATACATCTGAATTTCAAATGTATTAAATATTTTTAAATAATTTATCAAACTACCTTATAAATTAATAAGATAAAATCTACAACAGAATTAATTTTATTTCATAAAATTAATTTAATTAACTTAATTATTTATTTATAATTTGAGACAAAATCTTGCCAGGTATTTCTGGCTGATCTGACATTCACTTTACAGTCTTTTGGACTCAAATTCACAAAAAAATCTTCCAACCTCAAACTTCTAAGTGTTGGGATTACAGGTAGGCATTATCATGCCCAGCACCATTTATGTGTGTGTGTGTGTGTGTGTGTGTGCTTGCATGCATGCAATGAATGCATGTGCGTGTGTGTGTGTGTGTGTGTGTGTGTGTGTGTGTGTGTGTGTGTGTTTACACATGTGGAGGTCAGAGTTAGATGACAACATGTTTCACTCTTCGGACTCCATTTTTTATTCAAGAGAGGGTTTTTTTTCTAACTTGGAAATCGCAGATCAGGCTAAGCTCATGGGCCAAAAGCCCCAGAGATCTGCAGATCTCTGCCTCAGAAGTTCAGAGATTAAAAGGAAGCATCCTGTCATGCCTGATGTTTGAGGGGCTGTGGAGCTAGAACTCATGCTTGAAAGGTAAGTACTTCCCTGGCTGAACTGTCTGCCTAGACCAAGATATATACTTAGTCTTTAAAAGTCACACTTTAGTAAATTATTAGATGTTTTTAAAAGCATGTTTGGGTAAACATCTCTTGATTGATGACTGGCAGTCAGCCTTGTGATAATGAATCTGGAAAGGTCTTAATCTCTGTAAAGATCACCAAAAAACTATGTAAATAGTTGTAAAACTATCTGGACATGATGGTAGTAGGGACCACACAGCCCGCCCTTCCTCCATGGTGCCAGTAGTTGGCACCATTACCATGAACAAACATGAGACAGAGGGGCAGGAAAGATGGAAAAATGGAGGAGTATGTCTGTGGAGAGAGGATGAACTAGAGAAGCAATGAAATGCAGCAGTTGTGAGGACCAGACTGATGAGAATGGCCTGCACTGCCAACACAGCCATGATGGTGTCTGGGTCCATGCTACTTTCGAAGGCTATGTCTGGGTCTGAGCTTCTGTTACAACTGGAGTCTGTATTGATGCTCATGGCCCGAGTTACAACTGAAGGCCATTTGGATGTCCATGGTCAGGCTGCTGCCTGAAACCCTACTGATTGTACATGGGCTATGCATTGCTGCTGGAGCCATATTGATCTGACTGGCCTGTACTGCTACCTGAGGCCATGATGATGTCTATGTCTGGGCTGCCTCCAATGTCCTTGTCTGGGTTCATGGACAGACTGCAGTCTTATCCAGTGTTCATGGTCTGTGCTGTCACCAGAAACCATGTGGAAGACCATGATCCATGCTCCTGCTGACTGTAAAGAGTAAGGGAAATACTTTTGCAAATGATATCAATAATTCTAGATGAATAGTTGTCGCGTCCCCCTCGACCAGCAAGGATGACACAACTTGCAAAAGCTCTTCTCAAGCAGTTTATTCAGGTCCCTTGAAAACAGTCTTCCGAATGCCCGGGCAGACCCAACCCACAGGCTAAATACTATATGAACAGCCAATCAAGTAAAGCCACGTGGTGCTATCTTAGAGGCCCACGTATGCGGAAGCAAGCCAGATCAGTGGTCTTGGCCAAATATGGACTTGTTTACCACCAAGAGCGCTCACCGTCGGGCTGGTGGAAGGCGGAAACCGGCACCATCTTTAGGGCGCGTCACGTCGCAGCTCTCTACAGTTCCCCCTTTTTTATTTTTTCTAAAGTTGGTAGAAGTCCCTGGAAAGGCTTCGTAATCCCCCTATCTGGGGATCTCACGGTGGGCCTGAGCCTGTAGGAGGGCGGTGCTCAAAGTCTTACCCGTCTCCGGGTCAGCCTCCCCACTCAGGACTGCCCTGTCTTAGGTGGCCGAGACCTACCCGTATACTCCGTCATTGACTTGCCAGACCATAATATCCGTGGAACGAATACCTCAGTGGGCAGGGACTATGCTCAGTGAAGATTTAAGGCTTCACGGCAGTGAGCCATGCCTGAGGGGACTGGCCCGCCTCAGTGGCGACAAGGGCCTGTATAATCATGGCTGCATTACGCTTTTGTGTGGCTCTCATTTTGTAGATGCACCATAGGCAAACCAGACAGGCTAGTATCATCAGTATCGCCAAAGAGCCTACACCCGCCCACTCCTTAAGATGATCCATAGCCGTCTGAATCCAGGAAGTCAAACCAGTGGCCAGGCTCAGATCCACCCGAGTGGAATTGATGTGGACGATTGTTGCTCTCAGCTCTCTCATCAAATTTTCAAATTAGGCCGACCAATCCTGTAAGAGGAACTTTGACAATTGTCTAGACAAATTAGCAGCCTTTGTAAAATTTTGATACTGCATGGAAGTAACACACAAACCTTGCATTTTCCACTCACACCCCAATTGTGCTAGTTGCCAAAGAGAATCAATCTGTTCTTGTATTAAATCTATGC
>CAJQZJ010031998.1:4481042-4511831 GCA_907164525.1 Lophiomys imhausi | reverse complement strand
TTCTTTCTTTCTTTCTTTCTTTCTTTCTTTCTTTCTTTCTTTCTTTCTTTCTTTCTTTCTTAGTTATTCTTACATGCAGACACTTTGGTGAAGGTTTTTTTTTTATCACCAGCAGAAATTATCTGATAAAAGTTTTGTGGTTGCAAATAACAATACTCCTTTCTTTTTAATTTGTATCCCTTTGATCTCCTTCAGTTGTCTTATTACTCTAGCTAGAATTTCAATTACTATGTTGAATAGTTATGAAGAGAGTAGACAGCCTTATCTTCTTCCTGATTTTAGTGGAATTGCTTTGAATTTCTCTCCATTTAATTTTGTGATGACTAAAGTTATTCCTAGTATTCTTTAGGTTGCAAATCACTTACTCATTTTTGATTTTGAAGTACTATTGTATTATTTTGTGAGTGATATCTATGCCCCCCTTTTCTCCTTAATACCTATGGGGGTTACTACTCCATTCTAGGATATTTAGCTCCCAAGTAAATGACACAGTGACACCAATTTTATTAACAAGCTATTGGCACTATGCTGGGCAGGTTCTGAGCATTCTAGCCCAACTATGCTGCTAATACCAGTTAAATCTCAACATCGTAGAATTGACTTGGCTTGCTCTGGTCCATGTGTATTATCAGGGCAAACTTTTTTGCCCGCATGCTCATGATCCATCCTGCCTAATGGCAAAATCCTTCTTCTTTCTCCTTTTCTTCTCACTGTAGTCCCTTGTGATACCCCTCACTGGATCCAAAGCCCTGTCTTCCTATCGTCTCTGTCCAGTCATAGGCTCCAGCATCTTATTAACAAATCATAGGTTATTGGGGGTATTCATACAGCACAATGGTCCATACAATGTCCATGCCTAGACTGCAACCTGACCTTGGGGCACAAAACACAGAATCTGAATACGCAGTGCACAAGACTAACCCCAACATCTCCACTTTTTAGTCCAATAAAATTCTCTTTCTCTTATAATAACTATATATAATAAGAACAATTATGAAACAATTATGAAAATTATCACATAATAGTTACATTTACATGTCCATTTGTATTTGACAACTAGTATGTTGTAACAAAAATAACCTAAATTTTGCATCAATATACAAAGTTCCATACCAATGTAAGAATATTGGCTTATAGAATATCCTTTGGTTTAAGAGTAAATTCAATAATCTACCCTTATTTCTGTTATTCCTATATTATTCCTATATCCTCCCTTTTTTCTTTTCAACCCTTCTCCCCATACATAAGAAAGGATAGAGGAAAGAAAATGATAGAAAGATATCTCTGAGTCTAACTTCCTATACCATCTTTCTTCTCCAATAGAATCATTTAGCAATTTGTAACCAAACCCTTTTTAATGACAAGCATCCATTTGTCCTAGAACAACCTAAGCTACTTACCTCTTTTTTGGGGGGGCGATGGGAGTCATTCTCTTAAAATTGCTTCCTGCTGTTTTGGGGGTGACATTTCTTTTGGGGTCCTAAGAAAATTGGGACATTGGCCAATTTAAGAATGCTGACTATTACATTTGTTGTTCAGTCTTTGTGTGCTGTGAAAGTGTGGGCTTATTTGATGTCCTGACTGGAATAGTCTGTGATGCTGGACGATTTAGGTTAGCAATCTTCTTTGAAGCAGTCCTAGAAGCAAGTTTTGATGAAATAGACAATAAAGGCAGTTTGAGGTTGGATCAAGCAGGATGCTAGAATAAATATGTCTCAGCATCTCTGCATCCTTTTACAGCATCCTTGATGGTGAATTTTGTCAAGACCATCTCAATTCCATTGATGTCTGGTCCTTCTGTTCTGTAAACATATAAATTCTCACAAGTAATATTCATTTCTGCAATAACATATGCATAGAATGTGTAATGAGCACAGACCAGTTAATTATTCTCTGCTCTTTACATGAGCAGGTGAAAAGGATGTCTTTTTTTAAATAGGTTATCTGGGACTGTATAACAAAATTATAATATAAATTTTTATTCATGCCACATGAAAGGATGGCATGATGAGTTCTGAGGATTTTGAAGTCAACAAGGTTTATTGGCTTTGCATAGCTGAAGTCCTGGCTGAAGACATTTTCATGTCTCAGCCAGTCTCAGAGATCTTTCCACACAGAGGGGCCACAATACAAATTACCTGTTTTGTTGGTCTTGTTAATTTTTCTTCCTGTCTGTATCCACAATCTTCAGGGGGACTTCCCCAGTCACATCTGATTTTTATCAATTTGGAAGGAATTCATAGCTTCTCTTTTTCTGCTGAAACACATACAAAGCCTTGCCTCCAGTGTAACACATTTTCCTTCCCTGTATTTGGAAATTAAGACATACCTCACATATATACACAGGCTGATTCAGTTCAGCAGTTTTTTTTCTGTAATCTGATGTTTCTCAGCAGCTGTAGTTTTTTTGCTCATTGGTATTCAAAACATTTCTGTTCAGGAAGTTGTCATCTGTGCCAATGAGTTCAAGGGTTTTTCCCACTTTTTCTTCTAGTAGTGACCGGCCTTATGCTAAGGTCTTTGATCCACTTGGACTTAAGTTTTGTACAAGGTGATAAGTATGGGTCTAATTTCATTCTCTTACATGTGGACATCCAGTTGGACCAGCACCATTTGTTGAAGATGTTGTCATTTTTCCATTGTGCGGTTTTGGCTTCTTTGTCAAAAATTAGGTGGCCATAGGTGTGTGGGTCCATTTCTGGGTCTTCAATTCGATTCCATTGATCCACTGGTCTGTTCCTATACCAATACCATGCTGTTTTTATTACTATTGCTCTGTAGTACAGCTTGAAATCTGGGATGGTGATTAAAGTTAATAAAGCATTATGCAATCTATCTCTGGAGGTCTTGTTACCCCATTTTTGTTTGTTATGCATCTCCTTTAAAGTACAATTAGATCTTTTTACAAGTATTTGTTCTATAGGATGGTGTGGTATACTTGTAACATGTTTTATGTTATAATATGTAGAAAACTGTTTGATTTTATTCGAGACATATGCTGGAGCATTCTTTCTTGGCAATGTGATCATGGTCAATCCTGCCTAACTGTGACCTCCTCCTTCTTCTTTCTCTTCTTCCTGTGGTCCTTCCTGATACTGCTCACTTAATCCAAAGTCCCATCTCCCTATTTTTGTTGCCCAGTCATAATCTCCAGCTTTTTATTGACTAATCAAAGATTATTGAAGAGCACTCTTTACAGTGCATTGATCCACACACTGCCCATGTCAAGACTAAAACCTGACCTTGGGGCACAGAACTCAGAATCTGAATATACAATACACAAGACTATCCCCCAACACTGTAGAGATGTCTAGGGTGATACTTCCCAAACTATAGGTAAATATGACAAACCCCATTGACTGCTTTGCTTTGGAGAGTGAGAGAGAGAGAGAGAGAGAGAGATTGAAGGTCTTTTTGTATATCTCAGATTGACCTGGAACTATGTAGTCCAAGCTGGTCATGAACTTATGTTGCTGTTTCAACCTCCCAAATACTGAATTTTTTTCATATACCAACATACATGGTTTACCATTCTACTTCTCAATTGTTCACAGGGAGGGATGGATTTATCCACCTTTATAGCTGATTGATGTTAGTTTTTTATTATTTGCTGCAGCAGTTGAACAAAATGACTTTGTATTGAGCCCCAATTCTTGTCATATATTTGTTTTATTCATTAAAGATCATTTTTTCTATGGTTGTTATTCTTCATCAGTTCCAGTTCATACAGAACAAAATGCTTTACCTAGAGCACCAGTTTGTCTTTTGCTCTTAGATAGCTATATCTCAACATGTTATTATGCTGAATCTAACTTTGAAATGAATTCCTTATGAGAAGCTTTACTTGCATTGGAGTCATTTGCATTTCAACTACAATTCTATGTATCATTCCTACAGTATCTATAATACTGTATTACAAATATTTATCACCATTAAACCTTAGTCTTCTTGAAGATGGTATCATTGTCTTGCCCACTACTGGAGTTAGCTGACTAGCCTAAAGAGATTCACATGGAAAGTACTTCATCCATATTATAACAAAAATAGACAAAGTTTGGGGAATATGCTCTGATGTACAAAGAGACTAAGAATGCTGAGTTACTCAGAATATGGCCCCTTGGTGACTGAATATTTTAAACTGAAGGAATTTGAGAAAAATCACAAAAAGCAGGATGGTATTTCTTGCCTGTCCACCTTCACTGAAGTAGGTTACAAGGCCCACATATTTCACACTAATATCCAGAGGAAAGGATTATTTGAATCTTTGAAGATTTTTGATGACAGAGAAGAATCTGAACAAGCAGGCTTTGCTGAATCTCCTCTAGCTTAGTCCCACGGGACTGTGCCCCGTTTAACTATCATAATCACCCATATAACTATCTACTCTTCCTCGCAGTTATGAAAACAGCAAATAAGCTTGGCGTATCCATTTCTGTGACATATTGCTTTCTTATAAAGGATGCTGTGTCATGTAAAACATTAAATGCATTTATATACTTTTACTAATCTCTCTGTTTCTACCATCTCCCATACCCACCCCATAATGGATGGAAGCCATGCAGAGAAGATAACATATTTCTTTCACTACAAATATTCTTCAGTCTAACACTCTCCCAACTGAGCTATTTCGGCCCTGCCCTCTCTACAAATATTTCTTTATTGTTTATTTATTACTTCAATTTACATCTCCATCACAGTCCCCTCCCTCCACCCTTCCCAGGCTCACTCTCCCCCTTCTCCCACCTATCCTACTCCTCTGGTGTGGGGTGCCCTACATATCAGCCCCCATCAGTTCAGCAGTCATATGAGGACTAAGAGCTTCCTCTTGCTCTGGGGGCCTACACAGCAGCTCCACTAGGACAAAGTGTCCCACTAACAGGTAACAAAGTCTATGTTCCTATTCCTTTCAGTCTGTTGATTGTAGGATAGTTATCCTGAATTATATGGCGAAAATCCAATATTCTAAGAAAAGAGATCCATGTATTGAAGTCATGAAGGCATCTAAGGCAAGTCTAGTAGGATTTTTGGAAATAGTATAGTTTTATGTCCCTTATTTAATCCATTTCTTCTCACTAGTGGAATGGAGTCACTATTTCAACCATCAAGCCTACAAATGGTAAAACAAACTTTGGCTTTACCATAAATGCTTATATATTGGATGAGTAACCCACAAACAGAAATCAATTTTTTTTCTTATATTTTTTGGTTGTGAGCCTAGCCTTTAACAGCTGAGCCATCTCTCCAGCCCCATGTTTTTTTCTAATTGGAGAAAGCTTACAATTTCCTCTCTATATATACACAGAGAAATGAGAATGGTCACAATAATGAAATAATTTTCGTTTATCATTATTCAGCAATTGACAGTCTGACAATTAGCAATCTGCTACAGAATGTTATTCTTTTGCGTAGTGTGTTAAAGTGAAACCTGACCACAGACTACTTAGGTATGTGATGGCTAGCTATTATGTTGTTTCATCATTTCTTTTTATTTTCAATTTTATTTGGACCATCCACGATTTCTTATGTTTCTCCAGCAATTCAGTTGGCTATGGCCTGGAGACCCATAAGGACACAATTAGCATTTTATATTTAGCTATAATTTTCAATGTATCAAACACATGTGGTTGTTCAATATTTCTACAAAATGACTCCTAGACTAGTGACAGTCACATATGCTGTTGCTATATTCTTGGAATCAGTATCTGTATAAAAATAAAGGTAATGTGCTCTTTTCATAGTTATAATAAAATTCCAGGTAAGACACAAATCATGAAAATTGTCTGAGACAACAGATGCTAACAATTACTTTGTATTTCTACATTTGAAAAAACAGAATTGGGGACTGAATATGCATGCCAAGTTGAATTTGTTTCTTTTGTGTTTAAACGTGTAAGGAAGTGATTGCTGGAAGTAAAGCTATGTACAATTATGTTGTGTTGTGAAACTGCAATTCAAGTGTTATAGAAAGCGTTGTCATATGCTGCTTTGTTGTCATGGGTTATTATGACTTATTATTGCCATTTAAAAATTAACTTTTATGTGCATGTATGTATGAATGTGTGTGAATTGCCTTGCATGATGTATTTACACATATGTACATGGGTACATGCATCTGTGTATCCTTTCATGGAGGCCGGAGGAGATGTTTGAATTCCCTGCTCTAATTCCCTCCACTTTACTCCTTTGAGTTGCAGTTTTTCAATGAACATGAAGCTAGGTTAGTGTTGAGAAAGCCCTAGTGATCTTCTCATCCCTGTCCCTCATAGTTCTGGGGTTACAGTTGTGTGTATGTCCATGTCTGACATTTATGTGAAGGCTGAGGATTTCAACCCAAGTCCTCATGATTTCATGGAAAACACTTCAACCCACTGAGCCATCATTTCTCTAGCCCTAATGTCATTTTTTTTTTTTTTTTTAGACAGGGATCTCATATAGCCTCCATGAAACCTCATGCTAGCTTCACACTTACTTGGTGGCAAAAGGTAACTTTGAACTCCCTTTTTCTCCTCATTTTGCAACCCGAGAGATGGCATTATGGGCATATATGCTACCATTCCTGGATCTTTTTGTTATGTTTTAAGGGACACAATTTGTCTTTGAGAACAGGATGGCTGTTTCATAGCTTTCCCTAGAGCAAATAAATATTTGAGAAGTTATTATTATGATTCTTCTGTATAACTAGATTATTTGTTAGAACTACCCTGCATTAGCATTATTTAGTACTCTCGCTTCATGATAACATGTCAAGGTCTGTTCTATCTCTGTAGCTCAGTATGCTGACAGTGGTTTCAAATGCATTTCATTTTGGTGTTAAATATCATAAAATTAGAGACAGTATTTTATTACTCTCTAATGATGGTTAGGAAATGTCTGAGGGACAGACAAATTAACTAATTAATAAAGAATATTGTCATAAGGCCCATTAATATGAAATGTTATAATGATGAAAGTAACTCAGATTTTCTTTCCTCTAACTATTGTCTATTTTAATTTCACAGAGATTTTCATACATGATAAATCAGGAGATTTATTTTACTTTTCAATTTATGTTTTCTGAGGCAGCATCTCACTATTTAGCCCAGGCTGTCTTGAAAATTCCTATATAGTCTAGGCTGGTCTCAAGTTCACAATCCTTGTCTTGCTGATTTCACTCTCTCTTTTTTTTTCTTTTTTTAAATAATTTATTTTTTATTTCTTCAAGTTACATCTCAATCACAATCCCCTTCCTACTCCCCTCCAGTCCCATCCTTCCACCCTCCTCCCCCTCAACCCCATCCTCTTCCCCTTTTTTTTTAGTTTAAGGTATTTCTTTTTCCCCCCAACAGCTCTCCCTTTCAGTCCAACAAATGGTTCTTTCTCTTATAACTATAAATAAAATACAAAACAACAGAAGTAAATAGGCCACAATTATGAGAGTTATATGGCTGTTAGCTTTTTGTTCTTGTGGGACTCCTAATGGTGAGAGCAAGTGTACCTCTGATTCTTTTGCCAGATCATTGAGTCTCTTTTCCTCCTATTGGTTGGCCTTGTCAAGCTTCAATATGAGGGCTTTCAACTTGTCTTCTTTCTTCTTTTTTTTTTTTCCTCTGTGGGCTGAGTCTAGCCTTCCTCATTCCCTTTTTTTTTCCTTTATTTTTTATTTCTCAAAGTTACATCTCAATCGCAGTCCCCTCCCTATTCCCACTCCAGTCCCACCCTCCCACCCTCAACACCCCATCCTCTTCCCTTTTTTTTCTTTTAAGTTTAAGGTATATCTTATTTCCCCCTACAGTTTCCCCTTTCAGTCCAACAAATGGCTCTTTCTCTTATAATAATAAATACAATACAGTACAACAGAGGTAATTAGGCCACAGTAATGAGGGTTATATGGCTTAATGTACATTCCCAATGACCAGTCCATGTGTATTTGGTACCTGACTTTAGCATTCTACTATCTAAACATCTCCATGAGTTTAAAGTTCTATATCTGACTCAACATTCATACTAATTGCAACACAATTTTAAAAGTATCTTCTTAGATATATAACACTCTCTTGACTCCTAAACAACTCAAAATTTAATTATGAGACTCTAGCTATCTGTTCTTCAACCACCTCAGAGACCTGAGAGGGATAAATATATCTGATTTTATAGGAAGTACAGGGCCTGCAGCTTCCCAAACTAAGAAATGACATACCAGTGGCTGCCTGGACAGTTCCCATTTTCTCTCCATACATTACAGCATCGATCTTCAGTCATTTGGCCCCGCTTCTCTGACAGACATTGATTGTAGAGCAGGGGTTATGAAGGACTTACCTACCCTGTCTTGGCAGAACTAGGCTGTCGATTACCTGCATCCAGGTTTTGTCCTTTTTGGACAGCATTCTGTCTACAGTTGGAGCAAGGGGCTTTTCCTACCAAGAGATAGGCTTGCGACTAATTCAATCATCTCCCACTGGAGATTGTTCGATGCTCATCTTCTACTTGGAGGAGAATAGGGGGTGCTGTCAGGAGTTGATATGCCTGATATAAAAAAAAATACAAAGTTACGAAAACATCTTTGAATGCCATATTCTGCAGATCTCTTGAGGTTTTTGAAGAGGCCCTATCTATCTCTTATATTAGGGTAAGCAGATGTTGCTTGTCTCTTATCAGGTTTATTTCTGATTAGCTTAGCAAGTAACTATAATAGGCTGTCATAGTACCTAACAGAATGACTGGCTTGCATAACCATTAGTTTGCATTTCTTAATTATCCTAAACAGTTCATGACAGTTAGTAGTAAAAGGCCAAAACATCACATTTCATTTTTTTTTCTTTACCTCCTAACCCTTCCATCCCATTTCTCTGGGGTGGGTTGTCCTTATATAACAGTCCCTCATCTCAGTTGAGAGGTCGTATGAGGGCCAAGAGCCTCTTCATTCATTGGGGATCTATGAAGCAGCACCATCAATGAAAAGTGTCTCATTGCCTGGGAGAGAGAACTACTAAACAAACAAATCAATAAGCATACAATAGATAGAAAAGACTAAAAAATAGAAAAAATATAACTAATATATAAAAAATAAATAAAAAATAAAAATTAAAAATAAGAAGTCTATGTCCAAGTTCCCTTTGGTGTGTTAGTTGTAGTATTGATACCTTCTACTATATAGCTAAAATCCTACTATAAGTGAATAGATGCCATATGTGTCCTTCTGAGTCTGGGTTAGTTCACTCAGGATGAGCTTTTCAGGTTCCATCCATTTGGCTGCAAATTGCATAATTTCATTGTTCCTGATAGCTGAATAATATTCCATTGTGTAGATGTACCACAGTTTTTTAACCCATTCTTCAGTTGAGGGACATCTGGGTTGTTTCCAGTTTCTAGCTATTACACATAAGGCTGCTATGAACATAGATGAGGAAACTTCCTTATGATTCCGTAAAGAGGCATTTGGGTGTATACCCAGAAGTGTTATGGCTGGGTCCTGAGGCAGAGCTATTCCAAGTTTTCTAAGATATTACCAGACTGACCTCCATAGACCTGCATTCCCACCAGCAATGGAGTAGGGTACCCCTTTCTCCACACCCTCGCCAGCATGTGCTGTCATTTGAGTTTTTGATCCTAGCCATTCTGACAGGTGTGAGATGGAAACTCAGAGTCGTCTTGAGTTGCATTTCTCTGATGATTAAGGATGTTGAGCATTTCTTCAAGTGTCTCTCAGCCATTAGGGATTCCTCCTTTGTGAATTCTCTATTTAGCTCTGTCCTGCATTTTTTCATTGGATTATTTGGTTTGGTGGCATTTAATTTCTTGAGTTCTTTGTAGATTTTGGATATTAGCCCTCTGTCAGATGTGGGGTTGGTGAAGATTTTCTCCCAGTCTGTAGGCTGCCGTTCTGTTCGAATGACAGTGTATTTTGCCTTACAGAAGCTTTTCAGTTTCATGAGGTCCCATTTATTGATTGTTGATCTCAAGTCCTTAGCTGTTGGTGTTCTGTTCAGGAAGTTGTTGCCTGTGCCAATTAGTTCGAGGGTTTCTCCCACTTTATCTTCTAGTAGATTTAGTGTGACCGGCCTTATGTTAAGGTCTTTGATCCACTTGGACTTAAGTTTTGTACAAGGTGATAAGTATGGGTCTAACTTCATTCTTTTACAAATGGACATCCAGTTGGACCAGAACCATTTGTTGAAGATGCTGTACTTCTTCCATTGTGCCGTTTTGGCTTCTTTGTCAAAAATTAGGTGGCCATAAGTGTGTGGGTCTATTTCTGAATCTTCAGTAGGATTCCATTAATCTACTGGGCTGTTTCTATACCAATACCATGCTGTTTTTAAAACTATTGCTCTGTAGTACAGCTTGAAATCTGGGATGGTAATACCTCAGATGTTTTTTTATTGTCCAGGATTGATTTAGCTATTCTGGGCTTTTTGTTGTTCCATATGAAATTGAGACTAGCTCTTTCCAAGTCTATAAAAAATTGTGTTGGTATTTTGATAGGAATTGCATTGAATCTATATATTGCTTCTGGTAGGATGGCCATTTTTATTATGTTGATCCTACCTATCCATGAGCATGGGAGGTCTTTCCATCTTCTAAAGGCCTCTTCCATTTCTTTCTTCAAGGGCTTGAAGTTCTTGTTGTACAGGTCCTTTACTTGCTTGGTTAGAGTTACCCCCAGGTATTTTATGATGTTTGTGACTATTGTGAAGGGGGTTGTTTCCCTTATTTCTTTCTTAGCCCATTTGTTTGTTATATAAAGAAGGGCTTCTGAATTTTTTGAATTAATTTTGTATACAGCCACTTTGCTGAAGGTGTTTATCAGCTGTAAGAGTTCTCTGGTGGACTTTTTGGGGTCGCTTATGTATACTATCATATCATCTGCAAATAGGGATAATTTGACTTCTTCGTTTCCAATTTTTATCCCCTTGATCTCCTTTAGTTGTCTTATTGCTCTAGCAAGAACTTCAAGTACTATATTAAAGAGATATGGTGAAAGTGAACATCCTTGTCTTGTCCCTGAGTTTAGAGGAAATGCTTCATGTTTCTCACCATTTATTTTGATGTTGGCCACTGGCCTGCTGTATATTGCCTTTATTATTTCTAGGTACGGCCCTTGTATGCCCGTTCTCTCCAGAACTTTTAGCATGAAGGGGTGTTGAATTTTGTCAAATGCTTTTTCTGCATCTAGTGAGATTATCATGTGGTTTTTTTCTTTCATCTTGTTTATATGGTGAATGACGTTGATAGATTTTCGTATGTTGAACCATCCCTGCATTCCAGGGATGAAGCCTACTTGATCATGGTGTATGATACTTTTGATGTGTTCTTGAATTCTGTTTGCTAGTATTTTATTAAGTATTTTTGCATCTATATTCATGAGGGAGATTGGTCTGAGGTTCTCTTTCTTTGTTGGGTCTTTGTGTGGTTTAGGAATCAGGGTGATTGTGGCCTCATAGAATGAGTTTGGCAATGTTCTTTCAGATTCTATTTGGTAAAAGAGTTTGAAAAGTATTGGTGTTAGCTCCTCTTTGAAGGTCCGGTAGAATTCCGTACTAAAGCCATCTGGCCCTGGGCTTTTTTTGGTTGGGAGATTTTTAATGACTGTTTCTATTTCCTTAGGGGTTATAGGGCTGTTTAATCTGTTTATCTGATCTTGATTTAGCTTCGGTAGGTGGAATCTATCAAGAAAATTGTCCATTTCACTTAAGTTTTCAAATTTGGTGGAGTATAGATTTTTAAAGTAGGATCCAAATATTCTCTGGATTTCCTCAATGTCTGTTGTTATTTCTCCCTTTTCATTTCTGATTTTGTTGATTTGTGTTTTCTCCCTCTGTCTTTTAGTTAATTTGGCTAAGGGTCTGTCTATTTTGTTGATTTTCTCGAAGAACCAACTCTTGGTTTCATTGATTCTTTGTATAGTTCTTTTTGTTTCTAGATTGTTGATTTCAGCCCTAAGTTTGCTGATCTCCTGCCTTCTGCTCCTTTTGGGAGTGTTTGCTTCTTTTTTTCCCAATTCACCCAGTTTAGCTGTTAATTCAGTAATATGAGCTATCACAATTTTCTTTTTGAAGGCCCTTAGTGCTATGAAATTTCCTCGTAGCACAGCTTTCATTGTGTCCCAAAGGTTTGGGTATGCTGTGTTTTCATTTTCGTTGGATTTTAAGAAGTCTTTGATTTCCTTGTTTATTTCTTCCCTGACCCAGTGGTCCTCTAGTAAAGAGTTGTTCAATTTCCATGTGAGTATAGACTTTCTGTTGATTCTTTTGCTATTGAAGTCCAGCTTTATTCCATGGTGGTCTGATAAGATACAAGGGGTTATTTCAATTTTCTTGTATCTGTTGAGGCTATCTTTGTGTCCAACTATATGGTCGATTTTGGAGAAGGTTCCGTGAGGTGCTGAGAAGAAGGTGTATTCTTTTGTGTTTGGTTGAAACGTTCTGTTGTTATCTGTTAGGTCCATTTCTTTCATGATCTCGGTTAGACTCATTATTTCTCTGTTTGGCTTCTGTCTTGATGATCGGTCCATAGTTGTGAGTGGGGTGTTGAAGTCTCCCACTATTAAAGTGTTTGGATTGATGTGCGATTTAAGTTTTAGAAGCGTTTCTTTTATAAATGTAGGTGCCTTTGTATTTGGGGCATAGATGTTCAATATTGAGATGACCTCTTGGTGGATATTTCCTTTAATGTGTATGTAATGCCCTTCTCTGTCTTTTTTTTATTAACTTCAATTGGAAGTCTATTTTGTTTGATATTAGGGTGGCTACTCCAGCTTGTTTCCTTGGTCCATTTGCTTGGAAGACCTTTTCCCAGCCCTTTACTCTGAGGTAGTGTTTATCTTCAATAGTGAGATGTGTTTCTTGTATACAGCAAAAAGATGGGTCTTGTTTACGGATCCAGTCTGTAAGTCTGTGTCTTTTTATTGGCAAGTTGAGTCCATTGATGTTGATGGATATTAGTGACTAGGGGTGGTTATTTCCCATTATTTTGGTATAGCTGGCTGTCTTGTGTTTCTCTTTTGTTTAGTTGCTGTGGAGGTTTCTATTTCCTCTGTTTTCTTGGGTGTAGTTATCTTCTCTGTGTTGGAATTTTCCTTCTAGGATCTTCTGTAGGGCTGGGTTTGTGAGGAGATATTGTTTGACTTTGATTTTGTCATGGAATATCTTGTTTTCTCCTTCTATGTTGATAGAGAGTTTTGCTGGGTGTAGTAGTCTGGCTGGGCACCTCTGTTCTCTCAGGGCTTGTAGGACATCCGGCCAGGCCCTTCTAGCATTTAAAGTTTCTGAGGAGAAGTCAGGTGTGATTCTGATGAGTCTGCCATTGTATGTGACTTGGCCTTTTTCTCTTACAGCTTTTAATATCCTTTCTTTGTTCTCTACATTTGGAGTTTCTATTATTATGTGGCGAGAGGAGTTTCTTTTCTGATCTAATCTGTTTGGTGTTCTGTAAGCCCCTTGGATTTTTACTGGCATCTCTTTCTTTAGGTTTGGGAAGTTTTCTTCTATGATTTTGTTGAAGATATTTCCTGGACCATGGAGTCGGGAGTCTTCTCTTTCCTCTATGCCTATAATTCTTAGGTTCCATCATTTCATTGAGTCCTTGATTTCTTGGATGTTGTGGGTGAGAGATTTTTTTAGCCTTCTCATTTTCTTTTGACGTTGTACTGATTTCTTCCATCGAATCTTCGATGCCTGAGATCCTGTCTTCCATCTCTTGCATCCTATTTTTCATACTCACATCCGTAGTTCCTGTTCTCTTCTCTTGATTCTCCATTTCCTCTTTTAACTCTGACTGTGTTTTCTTTATTGTTTCCATTTCTATTTTCATGTCTTGAATGGTAGTGTTCGTTTTGTACATTTCCTTCTCCAGTTTGCTTGTTTCTGTCTGGAGATCTTTCATTGCTTTATCCTTTTCCTGTTCAAGCTGGGTCACCTTGGCTTCGAGCTCTTTAATGATGTTATTCATTGTTTTGACTTGTAGAATTGTGGCTTCTTTGAATTCCTTCATAGTTTTAAGTTCTTCTTGAAGGGACTTTAATCACTTTCCATAATGTAGAATTGTCATCGTTTTCATGTGTTTCAGTTGTGGTGAGGTGGTTTGGGCTGGATGGAATAGCGTTGCTTTCTTTTGTTGGAGACATTTTGCTCTGTTTTTTTTTTTTGTTTTGTTTTTGTTTTTGTTTTTTTTTTTTGTCTCTGGCCTCTGGCCATTAGGAATTTTTTTTTGACTGTCTTCTGGACTTGGGTCCAAAGGGGGCACTGTGGTGTAGGAGTTGCCTTACTCCACCCCTATAAGGAGAGTCATTCAGTCCCGCCTCCCAGGTGGGGAGCTAATTAATTCAGGTGGCGGAGCTGTGCACAAGTAAGCTCTGATTCCCTGCAGGAAGGGCCCTTACTTATACAAAAGTTCAATATAGGACAGTTTCAAATATCTCACAGTTTGCCCGGGGTTGGTGCCTCTAGGGGGGAAAATCTGCAGTTCAGCTCCAATAGCCTTGCTGCTCCCAAGGCTTGGAAGCTGGCCTGTGATGTCACAGACTGGGATCTGAAGTCGCTTTTCAGTGGAGCTACTTCACTTCCAAGGGTTGCAACCTTTCCCAGATAATTGGATCGTCTGGTCTGTGTGAGACCTGGGAGTGCCCAGCAGGGTGGGGATTATCTCTGCGTGGTTTCTGAATCTACCGGCTGGGTATTAGGTTGGAACTTACCGGGTATTTCTCCTTTTGGGGGGATGGGTTATCCCAATTCCTGGGTCCAGAGGCTTCCTAGCATGTCCGAGAGTTGGAAGGGGCGTCCTGCCCAGGCATCTTCCGTGGTCCCTGTGTAGCTGGGTGTCAACTTGTCTTCTTTCTATCTTGTTTTGTCCTGCTTAGATGTCCTTTATTGGAGGTCTGCTCATTTCTGCATGGAGAGCGCTGCCATAGCAGCACCGAGCCTCGCCGTCCCTGCACTGCCTCGCTGATGCCCCCACCCGCGGACGCTTTGCTCTGGAGTCCGGCAAACCCCTCGGTCTGGCCCCTCTCACTCAGTAGCCCAAGAGGAACCGCAGATTTCACTAGCTGACAAGAACCTGATTTCACTCTCTTGATCTCTCGGATTCCAGGCATACAGTGTTCTGTCAGTCTTTCTTTATTTTCATCTAGTTTACAAGAATTTTTGAAAATATAAACCCTTTGAAAGTAGAGATGAGAATTTTTAAATGAAGCATAGGCCAGTAAAAGCAGTTTTGAAATAGAGCAATACTTTTTAGAAAAATGACTGAGATAATATTCTCTGTGGTGGCTGAAAAGGTCCCCCAAGGATCATTGCCTCTGGTATTCCACCCTTTGTCTGTTCTCTTCTGCATTACAGCTGGTCTGCACAATAGGACATTGTTACTCCCAAGACTACAGTACACATGACTTTCTGTCCTCCTTTTCCTTTCATTCTCTTCCTTCTCAAATAATGCACTCTAGAGCAAATCTGTCATGGTGTAGTGTTGAAATAATTGATTAATTAAATTATTACCAGTATTTATATTATAGTGAATTAGTATGCTGTATTAATCCTTAACCTCCATTATAAATAAACACACAAAGACACTTGATGGATATTAGCAAGTGTTAGCCTGGATTGTACAATCTTAGTCCATCTATGATAGCTTTTAATGCTATTTCCCAAATAAGATCCCAATATATCCATACATCGTCTTGGGATGTTATTCTCCACCCTATGCCAATTTCTTAGGCCATGTGGCATGATGTTCTTCCATCTCTAACCCGTGGCATGTCCTCCTTATTCCTTCTGCCTGGCTTCCAAGTGTTCCCCCAGAGGAGTTGCCTGGTACTACATAGTCACCTTCAGCCATTCCAGTCATGTTTCAAATTCGGCCTGGAATCAAAGAAGGTCAAGCAAATCAGGAGTTAACATGGTATCCAATAGTCATGTTGGATTTAAAGCAATTTAAGGGGTATATTATTTCTTATGGAATGTACCCATCTTTCATTAAGCAAATGTTAAGTAACTGAGCTATACAAAATAGAATTATTCCCTAGGATTGGAAGGGATTGATGTCAGCTGTACTACAAGGTAGTCAGTCATGGTGGAGATTTGAAGCCATGAAAGTAGAACAACAGAATATAGCAAGGGGAATAAATGTCATAAAAGACCAAATTCTTGGTGAGGGACAATATGCTGATGTATGGGAACAGATTCAATTGGAAGATGTTGTGATTGAATAATGTTGTGTGGCTGCTCTAAGATCTTGAGATATGGTTGCTGAGGTTTGTAAAAGGTTTATTTCATTTACTAAGATAATACAAGGTCTTGAGGAAAACTTCTCAGACCTTTTAGGAAAGTTGACCTCGTCTGTGAATAGAGCTGTACCAAACCCTGATGTCAGTTGATAAATACCTTGGTATTTGAAATGTAAATACTGAATGTCAAAGAACAATTAGACCATTGAAAGCTTGAGGAGCCCCAATAGGTGAGTGGATAAGAGAAACAACCAATATTGGTTGTCAGGAGTATCAAGCTAATACCACAGGGCAAGCCATTGCTAGGAGTCTTACTCAGTGCTTTAAAAGTGGTGAATATGGTCATTTCCAAAGACATTGTACAGTTAAAACTTTCAGAGCTCAAACTGACTTCAGAGCTCAAAATGAGAGGTGCCTTGACTCTGTGGAATATGTTCATAAAAGAGAATGAATGGTTTCTGGTAACAATGGAATGAATATCAAGGCTTCCAGAATTTTGTAGTCACTGTGAAAAAGGTAAACACTGGTCCTGGGATTGTAGATCCAAAAGGGACATCAGAGGTAACTTCTTGCAGGGAAATGAAGGGAGGGGCCTGTCAGTTGTAGGTACTTTAACACAAAATATCCCTTAGTCAGCCAGAAGGTAACAAGCAGAAAGGAAGAACAAAATTAACTATTCTCAATTTTCTGCATGCCACTGAAGGCAGTGCAGCTTTAGATATGGCCACAGATAAGTCTATTACTGTCCCCAATAGTTGAATGTTATAAATTAACCATGGATATTTATGGTCCTTTACCATTAAGGACAGAACAGCTTCAATAAATAGTACAAAAAAATCAGGAGATACCACAAAACAAATATTTTGGCAAGCTGCTATAAATTATCAGAGACCAAAGCTAAAAATATAAATGCATTGCATTGAATTTTAAGGTTTTGTGGGAAGAGGTTTTATCTTTGTTTCTACAGGAGAAGAAAAGCAATGGGTACCATCAAAATTGATAAAGATTAGATTCAAACAAGAGAGATATCCTGAATAAAGAGAGGCAAAAAGTCATCAGACAGCTTGGTCATTCATTTTAAACTAATACATAAAAACCAAAGTTTTCTCATATAAAAAGGACATTTTTGTTTGGTATTAAAAATGCAATTAAAAGATTTAAAGTTAAGTAAATTAAGGGTTACTACAGTTCAAACTTGTTTCCTAAATCTCTAAGAGTTAAAATAATTTTGAACTAAGATAAATTTTGATCAGGGCAGTGGTAGCCCATGTCTTTAATCCCAGCAGAGACAGATAACTATTAAGTTAGTTGTATTCTAAATTCTAGAATTACAATGGTCAGGGTGGTGATGGTTCACACCTTTAATCCCAGCACTCAGGAGACAAAAGCAGGCATATCTTTGAGTTTAAGGCCAGCCTGATACTAGCAAGTTCCAAGTAGAGAAAAAACTTAGATTCTGGTGTGGTAGTTCACACCTTTAATGGTAGCACTTGGGAGGCAGAGGCAGGCACATAGAATTTACAATGATTTAAGTTTAAAAGCCACTTGCAAAAGGCAGGCTGAAATTCAAAGTGTATGTTCTTTGTGATCTCAAAATATATACACTTAAAGGTATATTTAGTTCAAAAATTTGAAAGATTTTTTAATCTCAATTAAAAGATAATACTTTTTCTATTGCTAAAAAACAATTTGTCCTAGGAAAGATATTAACTGGAAAAAAAAGGAAGACCCCAGAACTAGGGTTAGGGCAGGGTTCCGTTCTTATCTTTCCAGGGGAATAAAAGCATCCAATTAAGCAGTCTAGGGCCCACTGGACAACTGAAACTTCTGAAGAAAAGGGGCTAGATACCAAAGAAGACAAGACAGGTAGCCCAGATGATCCAGCCTCGCTGACTGCATCAACAGCTGTTTACACAAATCTGCATCCAAGAACTACTTCAAAATGGCTAGCTATAATGGTCCAGCCTCACAGACTGTTCCAGCAAGAAATTGAGTAAAGCCCTGAACTTTCCCACCCAAAGTTCAGCTTCAGAATACAAACTGCTCAGTACATTCAAATTGCTGAACACATGGAGATTGGACAACAATATTACTATTAACTTACTTATCCAATTTTCCATTTTATTTGGACCCCAAACAAGTTTCTTACATCCCAAATCAGGAGGAGGCAATTTTAATAGAGCTATGCCCTATTCCCAAAAGGTGGAGTGAGTTATTTTTTTGATCATTTGATGGATTATAGGTGTTTGTTGTCATTTAGAGTGATTGATTACAAATTGTTAAATGGTCTTGTTAAGCAAGGTACAGCAGGTTACACATAGGGATTTCTTTCTTTTTCTTTCTTTATCCTTCTTTTTCTCTTATGTAGGGAGAGAAAACTTGAAAAGAAAAAAAGGGGGATATAGACATGATATAGGAATGATAGAAAAAAAGGTACATTATTGAATCTATTCCTATAGATTTTTGTATAATGACATAAAATTAAGGTTATATTTGCTTACATTGATATAGATCTTTGTATATTGATCTTTTTGATGCAAAACTAAGGTTATATTTTGGCTACAGCATGCTATGTATCATCTTTTTTTTAAGGTATTATACCTATGTAATTCTTAAAAATGCAATGTGAAGCTTTAGACATTTTGAAAGCTACTATCACAAACTGTTTAGGATTATGAAGAAATCCAAACTAATAGTCATTCAAACTTGTGGTTTTGTTAGATTAGTTAATCATAGATGTTTTCGAAGTTAATCAGGTATTAAGTTGCTACAGACAAGCAACATTTGCTTATGCAAATATATGGAGATAGATAGATGGTCTTCAAAAACCTCAAGAGATTTGTAGAATATGGCATTTAGAGATTTTTAAAAGAATTATTTATTTATTGCTTCAGGTTACATCTCCATCATAGTGTCCTCTTTCTACCCCTCCCAGTCCTGCCCTCTTGCCCTCCCACCCTCTACCCCCTAACCCTTCCATCCCACTCCTCTGGAGATTTTTTTTAAATTTAAAACTTTTTTGACATTAAGACATGTCAGCTTGTGACAGCACCTCCATTCTACTTCAAAGTAGATGATGAGCATCAAAAGAATCTCCATTTGGAGATGGCTGCATTAGTGACAAAGGAACCACTGAGCAGTGAAAAAATCCCTTGCTTCTGCTGTAGACAGAATGCTGTCTGAAAAGGACAAAACTTGGATGCAGATAGGTCGACAGCCTAGCTCTGCCAAGACAGGGTGGGAAAATCCTTCATAATTCCTACTTTACAATTAATTTCTGTCAGAGATACTGGGTGAAAAGGCTGCAGATAGATGCTCCAATATTATTGAGAGAAACTGGGGACTGTTTAGGCATCCAGTTTTCTGTTGTTTCTGAGTTTTGGAAGCTGCTTGTTCTGCACTTCCTGTTTGTTTAGATGTATTCATCCTTCTCAGGGTTTTGATGTGGTGGAAGACTACATGGTTATAGTCTCATAGTAAGTTTTAAGTTGTTCAGGAATTAAAAGATGTTTTAAGTGTAAGATGATGATTTTAGGTTGGTAAAGCAAGTTAGGATGAAAACTGATTTAGGTATTGAACTTCAAACTCTTCAAGATAAGATAGATAATAGAATGTTTTTCCTAGTTGAGTTGCCAAATACATATGGACTGGACATTCAGAATGTATTTCTTACCTTGAGTTTTCCTAATTGTTTCCTAATTGTTCTTATTGTATTTATTGTTATAAGAAAAAGATCCTTTTATTGAACTAAAATGGGGAGATGTTGGAGAAAGGTCTTATGCATGGTTTTAAAAATCTGATTTCAATGCTCTCAGATATGGTCACTGCCCTTTTTGCAGTATTCTCTGATTGGATAATAAAAGTTGCTGATGGCTAATTAGCTAGGCAGAGAGAGATGGAAGCCAGGACTTCCCGGGAGGAAAAAAGGAACATTGGGAAGAGAAAAAGGAAGCTCTCTTTCTGCCAGGAGACATGGAAGTGGATAGATGTATCTGAGAGCTTGGAAGGTACATCAAGCCACATGGCTGGTTGGGATTAGGTGATCAGCTTAACTTAGATGAGCTAGATGAGAGTCTTCCCAGCTAAAGTCTAAGCGTTGAAGCATGAAAAGGTCTTGGTGTGTTTATTTATTGGGGAAAAGACCTTCCCTGGGTCTCAGTCCTCTGTTCACTTGGAGACATAAATCCATTCAGGCATCCTGCCAGGCCCTGACAGCCTTTTATGACAGTGTTGTGAGGAGGGGGTCACTCAGAGAGGGATGAAAGCCTCTGTACAACAACCAATAAAGAACTGAGGCTGCTCATTAGAATCACAAGGGAGACAACCTATGAGCAGCTCTTCCATCCTAGTCAAGCTTTCAGATGACCATCACCCTTCCCTTCACCTGATTTGCAACCCTTTGTGACCCACTTCAAGATTCCTCATCTGCAGATAGTGGGTATAATAAATGTCTCTGATTTAAGGCACTAAATTTTTAAAGCAATTTGTTTTACTGGTGTAGATGATCTATACAAAAGTGACCAGGAAATTCTCATTACTTTCGCACATAACTTCATGTATGTATATATGATCAGAATAGTACATTTACAAACACAAAAATTCTTAATTGGTTACCTCTTAAGTTTTAGATATTCTCAACTGTCTATTCATGATAAGATATATGCAAAAGTATAAGAACAAATTTTTTCTTTCTTCTTTTTTTCTTCTCCTTTGGTGTGTGCTAGTAGCTCATAAAGTAGATGCCATGGAGTATGGATGTTATATTGAGTTTTTGTTTCTGCTACTGTTTTTTTGGTGTGTTTGTGGTGTTAGATTACTTGCCAGCCTTTCTCTTACCTGAAGAAATAGAATGACTTGTTATGTCACTATAATAGCTACTTTTCTCATTGCTGTGACACCTTAAGGAGGAGGTATTTACCCTGCATTAAAATTCAGTGGATACTGTCTATTGTGGTATGAGTTTTGTAAAAAAACAAAACTAAACAAAACAGTTATAAGAATGTTTTTTGTTTAATCCCAGGTGTGAGACTGCTTCAGTAAGGCCAGTGGTATAAACTATTAACTGCTCGCAGGGGTGTGGCTTAGTCAGCTGAGCAAGTTTAACTCTGAGGACTTGAGAAAGGAATAAAAAAACCAGGGCCCCAGAAGAAGAGAGGAATTCAAAGAAGAAAGAGAACCCCAAGGAGTAGGGGGAGCTATAAAGAAGAAAAAGAGAGGGCTACAAAGAAGAAAGAGGTTGCTGCTTTCCCTACAGCTGGTTCTTCCTGCTAATCTCTCCTGGTTTGCTGGTTTGTTGCACTTCTGGATATTGTGACTATTGCGACTGGTATTGCCTCCAAGGAATCCTAATCAGCATGAAGTACCTCAAAGAGCTCTACATTCCTTCTCCCTCTAGCCTTCTTTCTCTTCTGCATAGTGTTGAGGGGTTGGGAGGAACAGGGGGTGGAAGGGAGGTAAAGATACTAAGTATAGTAAAATAAGTAGAGTGTATAATATAGTACAAAAATAATAAAAGATGCTTGCTACATACACTCTATCTTGGCAGGGAAGTCATGGAAGCTGGAACATGAGAAAAAAAAGAGAACTTGGGTGAGAAACAGAGCCAGCATATAACCTTTAACTCATACCCCCATATCTGAAATGTTATATAATCTTCCAACACAGTACCACCATCTAAAGACCAACTATGCACACAAAGTGCATTGGGAACATTCCATATCAAATTTTAATGATGAGTTAGCTATATGGCTGGAACATTCAAGTAGGACACAGTTGTTATCTTCTTTAAAAAGGCTATGTTGTTCAAACCAAGGAACCATTCTTTTAATTTTTTTTCTTATAAAGATTTTGGTACCATTATGGTAAGGTGTATTTGTTTTTATGGTCACCAGATCAAATTATTAACTATGCTGCGTAAAACAACTGAAGTTAATAAAAATGGTCATCTTACCAAAAGCAATATACAGATTCAGTGAACTTCCTATCAAAATACCAACACAATTCTTTACAGACCTGGAAAAAACAATTCTCCACTTAATATGGAATAACCAAAAACCAAGAATAGCTAAATCAATCATGTACAATAACAGAAAATCTGGAGGTATCACCAACCTGGATTTCAAGCTGTACTACTGGGCACTAGTAATAAAAAAAAGCATGGTACTGGCATAGAAACAGACCAGTTGATCAATGGAATCAAATAGAAGAGCCAGAAATAAACCCACACACCTACAGTCAATTAATTTTTGACAGAGAAGCCAAAACCATACAATGGAAAAAGGAAAGCATCTTCAATAAATGGTGCTGGTCTAACTGGATGTCAACATGTAGAAGAACACAAATAGACCCATACTTATCATCCTCTACAAAACTTAAGTCTAAGTGGACCAAAGACCTCAACATAAATCTGGACACACTAAAATTAATAGAAGAGAAAGTGGGGAAAATCCTGGAGCTCATTGGCATGGGGAGCAACTTCCCAAACAGAACACCAATAGCTCAGGTGCTAAAACCAACAATCAATAAATGGGACCTTATGAAATTGAAAAGCTTCTGTAAGGCAAAAGACACTCTCCTTAGAACAAAATGGCAGCCTACAGACTGGGAAAATATCTTCACCAAACCAACATCCGATAGAGGGCTAATATCCAAAATATATAAAGAACTCAAGAAATTAAACACCAAAAAAAAAAAAAAAATCAAATAACCCCATAAAAAATGGGGAATAGCGCTAAACTGAGAATTCACAAAAGAGGAATCCTTAAAGACCAAGAGGCACTTGAAGAAATGTTCAACATCTTTGGTCATCAGAGAAATGCAACTCAAAACAACCCAGAGATTCCATCTCATACCCATCAGAATGGCTAAGGTCAAAAACTCAAATGATAGCACATGGCTGGTGAGGATGTGGAAAAAGAGGAATATTCCCCCATTGCTGGTGGGAATACAAACTTGTACAACCACTTTAGAAATCAATCTAGAGATATCTTAGAAAATTGGGAATAGTTCTACCTCAAAATCCAGCCATACCCCTCCTAGGCATTTATCCAAAAGATTCTACACCAAAACACAAGGACATTGCCTCAAAAATGTTCATAGAAGCCTTATTTTTATTTTTGGTTGTGAGCCTAGCCTTTAACGGCTGAGCCATCTCTCCAGCCCTAGAAGCCTTATTTGTAATAGCCAGAAAGTAGAAACAACCCAGATGTCCTTCAACTGAAGAATGGATAAAAAAACAAAACAAAACAAAACAAAAAAAACCCCTGTGGTACATTTATACAACGGAATACTATACAACTGTCAGAAGTAAGGAAATCATGTAATTCGAAACCAAATGGATGGATCTAGAAAAGCTCATCCTAAGTGAGCTGACTCAGTTCCAGAAAAATAAACAGTATATACTCTCTTATAAATGGATATTAACCATACATCACAGGACAACATCTTACAACCCACAGACCCAAACAGATAGGAACCTAGCATATCTATCCTAGGAAAAAGTTTACCCAATATTGAGTCATGGAATCTGCTGCAGGTTATTGGAACACCTTACCCTAGATGGTGTGGCATATCAAGCTGCAGTACAAAAGGAAGCTCTTGGCCCTCACGTGACTGAAGAATGGAGGGAGAATGATATGTGAGGGCCCACCTCATCTGAGGAGGAGAAAACCAAGAAGAGAAATAATGAGGGAGGGAGGGTGGAGGGAGAGATGGAAGGAAGGATGGAATGGCCAGGAAGGGAAGAAGGAGGAAACTAAGTTCTAGAAGTAACTTGAGAAAAAAATTAATTTTTTAAAAAAGGGTAAATAAGCCTAAAATATAATAAAAATAAAATAGAAAATTTTCAATTTATAATTGAACAAAGGCATACTTGCCTCACTGGCATGAAAGGAAAAATGGTCTTAATTTCAGGTTAGAATGTTAGACTGCAGGTTGCCACATAGCTTACACACACTTGCATATCATCTTAAAAGTTTTTTTCATATATATATAAAGGATATTTTTGTTGTTCCTCTAAGAGTTGAAGTAATTTGGAGCTAAAGTAAAATATTTGAGAAGGGTAGTGTTATCCCATTTAACTTCAGCAGAGATAGGAGGATCACTATAGAGTTAGTTATCTTGTAAATTTTAGAGTTACAATAAACAGGGTGGTGATGCTATACACCCTTAATCCCATCATTTGAGAGGGATACACCCTTAATTCCAACACACTGGAGACAGAAACCTGCAGATCTCTGAGTTCAAGGCCAGCCTGACAAAAACCAAGCTCCAAATAGAAAAAAATTTAGATCCAGGAATGGTGGTACACACCTTTAATCCCAACAGTTGGGAGGCACATGTATTTGGTCTCAATACTTGGAATGCAGAGGCAGGCACATAGAATTTAGAATGATTTAAGTTTAAAAGCTACTCACAAAAGGCATGTTGAAATTCAAATTGAACTGTTCTTTGAATATCAAAATATATACACCTAAAGGAATGTTTAGTTCCAAAATATCAAAGTAATTTCTCTTTTAATCTCAATTGAATGATAATACTTTTCATATTGTCAAAAAACCCAATTTGCTCCAGGAAAAATATTACCCCCCCCCAAAAAAAATAGTAGTGTCCCAGAGTTAGGATTAGGGCAGAGATCTGTTCTTATCTTTCCAGGAGATTAAGAGCATCCATCTAAGCAGTCCAGGGACAAATGGACAACTGAAACCTCAGAAGAAAACAGATCAGAAACCAAAGAAGACAAGCAGACTTCCTTAATAGTTGTTTCCTCAAAAATCTATCACCACAACAACTCAAAATCACTAAGATTGTTCAGTCCCACAGACTGTTCCAGCCAGAACTTTAGTAAAGCCCTGAAGTTCAGCTTCTGTCTACAAACATCTTAGGTCATTTAAATAGCTGAGCACAAAAGGACTGAACATCAAATGAATCTATTAACATACTTAATCATTTTTCCATTTTTATTTGGGCCCCAAACAGGTTTACTAAGTCCCAAACCAGCAGGTTTAATTTTAAAAGAGTGAAGTCCCATCTCCAGAAGGCAGGGTGGGTGATTTTTCCCCCCTTTGGTCATTTGATGGGTTATAGATACTCTTGTTACTTAGGGGGAGAGATTACAAGTTGTTTAATGGTCTTACTAAATAGATTTTGGAGATCAGACCTAGGGATTTTTCTCTTTTTCTATTCTGTATCCTATGTAGGGGTGAAAAGACAAGAAAAAATGGGGTATAGACATTGTATAAGAATGATAAAGAAAAAGGGACATATTATTGAATATGCTCTTATATCTTTGTATATTGATACAAAATTAAGATTATATTTGGCTAAATTGGTATTATTCTTTGTATATTGATACAAAATTAAGATTATATTTGGCTACATCAGAATTGATCTTTGTATATTGATAAAAAATTAAGATTATATTGGACTACATTGGTACTGATTTTTGTATATTGGTACAAAATTAAGGTTAACACTTTTTAAGGTATTGTACCTAGGTAATGCTAAAAATGAAATGTGAAGTTTTGGCCTTTTGTTAGCAACTGTCATAAATTGATTAGGATAATTAAGAAATGCCTAACTAATAGTCATTCAAGCATGTAATTTTGTTAGGTACTAGGGTAGTCTATGACAGTTATTTATTTATTTGTTTGTTTGTTTATTTATTTTGGTTTTTCAAGACAGGGTTTCTCTGTATAACAGCTCTGGCTGTCCTGGACTTGCTTTGTAAACCAGGCTATCCTCGAACTCACAGAGATCTGCCTGCCTCTGCCTCCCAAGTGCTGGGACTAAAGGTGTGTGTCACCACCGCCCAGCTCACAGTTTTTTTTTTTTTTGTTTTAATTTAATCAGAAATCAAGTTGCTAAAATACAAGCAACATTTGCTTATCCAAATATATGAAAATAGATAGGTGGTCTTCAAAAATCTCAAGATATCTGTAGAATATGGCATTTAAAGATTTTTTTGATATTGAGACCTGTCAGTTTCTGAAAGAACCCCATATTCTACTCCCAGTAGATGATGGGCATTGAAGAAATCCCAATTAGAGATGGTTCCATAAGTGAAAAGCCTGTCACTTGGCAAGAAGAATCCTTTGCTTCAACGTAGACAGCATGCTATCCAAAATGGACAAAACTTGAAAGCAGGTAAGTCGACAGCCTAGTTCTGCCAAGACAGGGTAGGCAAGTCCTTCATAATTCCTGGTGTGCAATTAATGTCTGTCAGAAAAATGGGGCCAAAAGGTTGAAGATTGATGCTGTAATGTCTGGAGAGAAATTGGGAACTGTCCAGGCAGCCAGTTATATGCCATTTCTTAGTTTTGGAAGCTGCTGGCTCTGCACTTCCTGTATAATCAGATATATTTATCCTTCTCAGGTTTCTGATGTGGTTGAAGTCCACATAGATATAGTCTCATAGTTAAATTTTTAGTTATTTAGGAATTAAGAGGGTGTTCTGGATCTAAGAAGATGTTTTCGAAATGACGATGTAAGTTAGGATGGAAGCTGAGTTAGATACAGAACTTCAAATTCATGCAGATGGTTGCACAGCAGAATATCAAAGTCAGTTGCCAAATATGTATGGAGTGGAAATTGGGAATGCATGCTAAGCCTTATAATTTTCATAATTGTGGCCTAATTATTTTTGTTGTTTTGTATTGTATTTGTTGTTATAAGAGAAAGACCCATTTGTTGGACAGAAAGGGGGAGCTGTTGTGGGGAAAAAGATATACCTTAAATTAAAAAAAAAGGAAGAACACGTGGGGCTGGGAGAAGAGGGTGGGAGGATGGGACCAGAGGGGTTAGTAGGGAGGGGTTGTGATTAAGATGTAACTTGAAGAAGAAGAAAAAAAAAAATGAAGTTTATCCCATTAGTTCTGGAGCCAGAAATGTAGCATGAAGTTGTCCACAAGATGTGATCTCACTAAAGATTATCCTTTTCAAATTTTTGGCTGTTCTATGCACTTTTTGGTTCATCACAGCACAAATATTATAAATGCCTCTGTCAGATGAACTTCCTAACTGTGTATTTTTGTATAGTCCTTTTTTTTCTTTTTCTTTTTCTTTTTTTTTAGTGACACCTGCTGTTGCACTTGAGATTCAAGATGAAGGTGTCTTATATTCTTTAATTTAATTGCCTGTACAATGATATTACATTATTTAGGTAGGGTTACCTTCATAAGCTTTGATGGCTAAATCTTGGACATATCTCTTAGGTGGTCTTAATTAATTAACTACATAAGTATGGGATTTCTTCATATGGTGTGGTTGCTCATTCTATAGGGACATGAAGATTGCTCCTGATTGAGTTTCAACAGAGCTGAATTAGTGAATTTGCAGCAACAACAAAAATAATGAAAAAGATTTTACATTATGAGACAACTCTCAATATATAGTTCATAGACCTAACAAAGGAGGCAAATACATACTTACTAAGATGGAAAGCCAATGCTGAGCTGAAGGGATGAACTCTGGAAACAAACTAAAGTAGATATGGAGTGAGACAGATATGTACCAATGTATCAAACTTTATGAATCTTTGCTTAACTTGTGGACAAAAAAACCTCTCTTCCTTAATTTCCTGTTAAAAGCTTACATATGAAAACAAAACAAAAAACCATGGCAAAATATTAAATATATTTAATTATATCATCCTTGGAATTAGATATATTTAAATACCACCAACTTGTATGATTTGGAGGTTTGGGGTATAAATAAAGATGAAAATTAAGATGTCCAGGATAAATAACAAGTCTGATGACATCTTAGCTCTCTGTCGGGCAAAATGTCATACATATTATCATTCAAGAATGAATACACTACTAATTGTATATAACTTGTAAAATATTTTATTTTATTTGTAGTAAATTTTTAATTAAATTTTTTTTAAATACTTTATTTTTTTTTCTTCAAGTTACATCTCAGTAACAAACCCCTCCCTATTCCCCCTTCCTATCCTGCCCTTCCAACCTCTTCCCCCCAGAAGTTTCCCTTTTCAGTTCAACAGATGGTTCCTTCTCTTATTACAGTAAGTATTATACAAAACAACAGATATAAATATGCCACATTTATAAGAGTTAAATGGCCCAGTATACCTTCCCAATATCCGGTTTATACATATTTGGCCCCTGACTTTAACATTCTACTATCGAAACATCTCCTTGAGTTTAAAGATCTATATGTGACTCAACATTCATACTAACTTGCAACACACTTTTAAGAGTATCTTCTTAGTTCTATAACACCCTCTTGATTCCTAAACAACTCAAAATTTAACTATGAGACTCTAGCTGTCTATTCTTCAACCACCTCAGAGACCTGAGAGGGATAAATATATTTGCTTATATAGGAAGTGCAGGGCCTGCAGCTTCCAAAACTAAGAAAGGACATACCAATGACTGCCTGGACAGTTCCCATTTTCTCTCCATACATTCCTGCATCAGTCTTCAGCCTTTGGGTCCTGTTTCTCTCACAGACATTTGTTGTAGAGCAGGGATTATGAAGGACTTACCTACCCTGTTTTGGCAGAGTTAGGCTGTCGACTTCCCTGCTACCAAGTTTTGTCCTTTTTGGACAGCAGTCTGTCTGCAGTTGGTGCAAGGGGTTTTTTCATGCCAAGAGATAGGCTTGCCACTAATTCAACCATCTTACAATGGAGGTTCTTCGATGCTTATCTTCTACTTGGAGTAGAATAGGGGATGCTGTCAGGCGCTGATATGTCTCGATATCAAAAAAAAAATCTTGATTTAAGATAACATCTTTGAATGCCATATTCTGCAGATCTCTTGGGGTTTTTGAAGATGCCCTATCCATCTCTTGTATTTAGATAAGCAAATGTTGCTTGTCTCTTAGCAACTTGATTACTGGGTAGTTTAGAGAATATCTGTGATAGACTGTCATAGTAGCTAACAAAGTGACATGTTTGCATGACTAGGAGTTTGTTTTACTTAACTATCCTAGACTGTTTTAGACGGTTGGTATCAAGAGGTCAGAGCTTCACATTTTATTTTTAAGTATCTCTAGGTATGATACCATTAGGAAGCGTTACCTTTAAATTTGTATCAATATACAAAGATCTATTCAATTGTGGTTAAATATACTCTTAATTATGTATCAATATACCAAGATCAATGCCTATGTAGCCCAATATAATCTTAATATTATGTCCATATGCAAGGGTCAATACCATTGTGGCCAACTATAATCTTAATTTTGTATCAATATACAAAGATCAATACCGATGTAATCCAATACAATCTTATTTTTGCACAATAAACAATGGTCAATATCACTTTAGTCAAATAAACTACTAATTTTGTATCAATATACAAAGGTATAAGGGCATATTCAATAATCTGCCCCTTCTTCTTGGACCTTCCTGTGCTATGTCTATATCTCATTTTTCTCAAGCCCATGCACTCCCACATAGGAGAGGAAGAAGGATACAGAAAAGGAAAAGTAGGAATTCCCTGGGGCTAACCACCAAAACCCATTAAGACAGGACAATTTATCAGCTTGTAGTCTCTTCCCCTAAATATCAGAGTTTTCAGTTATCCTTCAAATAACCAAAAAGAAGGGTGGAGAAACACCTTCCCCACCCTCTGGGCATGGGACGTCGCTCTCTTAAAGTGACTTCCTGCTGATTTGGGTCGTAGTAGACCTGTTTGGGGCCCGAACTCAAATGGAAAAAATGGTTAAAAATGTTAGTACACTCCTTTTATGTTCAGTCCTTCTGTTCTCAGCTGTTTAGATGACCTAAGGGGTTTGTAGGCAGAAGCTGATCTTGCAGGCTTCACTGAGGTTCCGGCCGGGGCATTGTGTAGAGCTGAGCGGTCCCAGTGACATTGGATTGCTCTGGTGGTTGCAGGCCCCCGATGGAGACAGCTATTGAGGAAGTCTGCCAGGCAGACTCAACTGGGTCACTCGTCCTCCTTGGTGCCTGATTCTGCTCTCTGCTGAGGTTTCCACTCTCCAGCAGTCCCTGGGCTCCCCTAGTGGATGCTTCGATTCTCCTGGAACGATAAGAACAGAGCCCTGCCCCAATCCCAACCCTAGGACAATTGCCCTCTTTTTTTTATTTTTTTGGGGGGGTGGGAGGGGCTAGGTAGTACTTCTCCTGAAGCAAATTTGGCCTTCTGACAACTTACAAAGCCTTATCTTTCAATCTGGGTTAAAGAAGAAATCATTCTGTCACCTTGGAGCTAAACCAGCTCTAGTGTATATATTTTGAGGTCCCAAAGGACAATCTGCCTGCATCGAGAAGGCCTTTTGTAAGTAGCCTCCAAACCTAGGTCCCTCCAAATCCCCTGTGTGTGTCTCTGAACTCTAATTATTGGGATCAGGGACCTGTGTTTCCCATCTGAAGGGATCAAAGATGTGTTCCACCACACCTGGATTGAAGTCTTTCTCTATTTAGAGTTTTCCCTGCATCAGGCTGACCCTGAGCTCCGGGATCTGCCCGTTTCTGTCTCCAGTGTGCTGGGAGCTGGGACCAAGGGTGTACTCTTCTTGAATGGTGGGACCAGGAGTATGCACCCTCACCACCCCGCTCCGTATGACTCCAGAATACATAAGACCACCAACTCTACGGTGCCCCCCCC
>CAJQZJ010031998.1:4420445-4480942 GCA_907164525.1 Lophiomys imhausi | reverse complement strand
CAATTCTCTTGTATTTTAACTTAGCTCCACGTCTTCTCTACACCTGGAGGTCTGCAAAACCAGGCCGAATGGCTGTATCCTCTATTCCATTCACAGTGTTTCAGCCCTGCCCCCTGCCTTTTTTTTTTTTTCAGTTAATAAATTTATTTGTTTGTTGCTTCAGGTTACATCCTTATATTGTCCTCTTCTCCCGCTTCCCAGCCCCACCCTCCCATGCTCTACCCCCTGACCCTTCCGTCTTGTTCCTCTGGGGTGGAGTGTCCCTGCCTAACAGTCTCTCACCACAGATCAGGAGTCATATGAGGGCCAAGAGCCTCTTCATTCACCGGGGGCCTACGAGGCAGTACTGCCAGTGAAAGTTGTCTCCTTGCTACTGGGGGAATACTAAAAAAAAAAAGACCAACAAATACACAAACCCACAAAAACAAAGAATATCAACAAAAAAAGAGAGGAAAAAGAGAAGGGAAAAGGAAAAAGAAAAAAGAAAAAAAGAAGGAAAAAGAAAAAGATAGTAAAAAAAATTATGTCCATGTTCCTTTTGGTGTGTTGGTTGTAGTACAGATATCCTGTACAATATAGTTAAAATCCTACTATAAGTGAATAGATGCCATGTGCATCCTTCTGAGACTGGGTTAGCTCACTCAGGATGAGCTCCTCTAGATCCATCCATTTGGTTGCAAATTGCATGATTTCATTGTTTCTTATAGCTGAGTAATATTCCATTGTATAGATGTACCATAATTTTTAATCCATTCTTCAGTTGAGGGACATCTGGGTTGTTTCCAATTTCTAGCTATTACAAATAAGGCTGCTATGAACATAGATGAGGAGACTTCCCTATGTCTCCGTGAGAGGTCCTTTGGGTGTATACCCAGAAGTGGTATGGCTGGGTCCTGAGGCAAGGTTATTCCTAGATTTCTAAGATATCGCCAGACAGACCTCCATAGTGGTTGCACAAGCCTGCACTCCCACCAGCAATGGAGTAGGGTTCCCCTTTCTCCACACCCTCGCCAGCATGCGCTATCATTTGAGCTCTTTATCTTAGCCATTCTAACAGGTGTTAGGTGGAATCTCAGGGTCATCTTGAGTTGCATTTCTCTGATGATTAAGGATGTTGAACATTTCTTCAGGTGTCTCTCAGCCCTTAGGGATTCCTCCTTTGTGAATTCTCTGTTTAGCTCCATCTCCCATTTTTTGATTGGATTATTTGGTTTCTTGGCATTTAGTTTCTTGAGTTCTTTGTAGATTTTAGATAACAGCCCTCTATCAGATGTGGGGTTGGTGAAGATTTTCTCCCAGTCTGTTGGTTGCCGTTTTGTTTGAATGACAGTGTCCTTTGCCTTACAGAAGCTTTTCAGTTTCATGAGGTCCCATTTATTGATTGTTGATCTCAGGTCCTGAGCTGTTGGTGTTCTGTTCAGGAAGTTGTCACCTGTGCCAATGAGTTCGAGGGTTTCTCCTACTTTTTCTTCTAGTATCTTTAGTGTGGCTGGCCTTATGTTAAGGTCTTTGATCCACTGGGAATTAATTTTTTTTCTTTCATCTTTTTTATGTGGTGAATTACATTGATAGACTTTCGTATATTGAACCATCCCTGAATTCCAGGGATGAAGCCTACTTGATCATGGTGTATGATACTTTTGATGTGTTCTTGAATTCGGTTTGCTAGTATTTTATTAAGTATTTTTACATCTATGTTCATGAGGTAGATTGGTTTGAAGTTCTCTTTCTTTTTTGGGTCTTTGTGTGGTTTAGGAATCAGAATGACAGTGGCCTCATAGAATGAGTTTGGCAGTGATCTTTCTGTTTCTATGTGGTGGAAGAGTTTGAAAAGTAGTGGTGTTAGTTCCTCTTTGAAGGTCTGGTAGAATTCCGTGCTAAAGCCATCTGGCCCTGGGCTTTTTTTGGTTGGGAGATTATTAATGACTGTTTCTATTTCTTGGGTGTTATTGGGCTGTTTAAGCTGTTAATCTGATTTTGATTTAGTTTTGGTAGGTGGAATTTATCGAGGAAATTGTCCATTTCGCTTAGGTTTTCAAATTTAGTGGAATATAGATTTTTAAAGTAATGCCCGAATATTTTCTGGATCTCCTCAATGTCTGTTGTTATTTCTCCCTTTTCATTTCTGATTTTGTTGATTTGTGTTCTTTCCCTTTGCCTTTTAGTTAATTTGGCTAGGGGTCTGTCTATTTTGTTGATTTTCTCAAAGAACCAACTCTTGGTTTCATTGATTCTTTGTATAGTTCTTTTTGATTCTAAGTTGTTGATTTCAGCCCTAAGTATGATGATTTCCTGCCTTCTGCTCTTCTTGGGAGTGTTTGTTTCTTTTTTTTTTTCCAATTCACCCAGCTTAGCTGTTAGTTCACTAATATGAGCTGTCACAATTTTCTTTTTGAAAGCACTTAGTGCTATGAACTTTCCTCGTAGCACAGCTTTCAATGTATCCCATAGGTTTGGATATGTTGTGTCTTCATTGTCGTTGGATTTTAAGAAGTCTTTGATTTCCTTCTTTATTTCTTCCCTGACCCAGTGGTCATCCAGTAAGGAGCTGTTCAATTTCCATGTGTGTGTAGGCTTTCTGTTGATTCTTTTGCTGTTGAAGACCAGCTTTATTCCGTGGTGGTCTGATAAGATACAAGGTGTTATTTCAATTTTCTTGTATCTATTGAGACTATCTTTGTGACCAAGTATGTGGTCGATTTTGGAGAAGGTTCCGTGGGGTGCTGAGCAAAAGGTGTATTCCTTTGTGTTTGGGTGAAACGTTCTGTAGATATCTGTTAGGTCCATTTGTTTCATGATCTCTGTTAGACTCAATATTGCTCTGTTTGTCTTCTGTCTTGATGATCTGTCCATTGTTTTGAGTGGGGTGTTGAAGTCTCCCACTAGTAATGTGTTGTGATCGACGTGCACTTTAAGTTTTAGAAGTGTTTCTTTTACGAAAGTAGGTGCCTTTGTATTTGGGGCATAGATGTTCAGTACTGAGATTTCCTCTTGATGAATATTCCCTTTAATGAGTATATAATGCCCTTCTTTCTTTCTTCATTAACTTCAGTTGGAAGTCTGTTTTGTTTGATATTAGGAAGGCTACTCCAGTTTGCTTCCTGGGTCCATTTGCTTGGAAAACCTTTTCCCAGCCCTTTACTCTGAGGCAGTGTCTATCTTTCGTAGTTAGATGTGTCTCTTGTATACAGCATAAGGAAGGGTCTTGCTTGCGGATCCACTCTGTAAACCTATGTCTTTTTATTAGGGAGTTGAGTCCATTGATGTTGATGGATATTAGTGACCTGGGGTTGTTATTTCCCATTAGTTTGGTATGGGTGGTGGTCCTGTGCCTCTTTTGGTTTAGTTGCTGAGGGGTTTTCTATTCCCTTTGTTTTCTTGGGTGGAGTTTTCTTCTCTGGGTTGGGATTTTCCTTCTAGGATTTTCTGTAGGGCTGGGTTTGTGGGTAGATATTGTTTAAATTTGATTTTGTCATGGAATATCTTGTTTTCTCCTTCTATGTTGATAGAGAGTTTTGCTGGGTAAAGTAGTCTGGCTGGGCACCTATGATCTCTCAGGACTTGTAGTATATCTGACCAGGCTCTTCTAGCTTTTAACGTTTCTGAGGAGAAGTCAGGTGTAATTCTGATGGGTCTGCCATTTTATGTAACTTGACCTTTTTCTCTTACAGCTTTTAATATTCTTTCTTTGTTCTGTACATTTGGTGTTTCAATTATTATGTGGCGAGAGGAGTTTCTTTTCTGATCTAATCTGTTTGGTGTTCTGTAAGCCTCTTGGATTTTTATTGGCATCTCTTTTTTCAGGTTTGGGAAATTTTCCTCTATGATTTTGTTGAAGATATTTCCTGGACCTTGGAGTCAGGAGTCCTCTCTTTCCTCTATACCTATAATTCTTAGGTTCTGTCTTTTCATTGAGTCCTTGATTTCTTGGATGTTGTGGGTGAGAGATATTTTAGCCTTCTCATTTTCTTTGGATGTTGTACTGATTTCTTCCACTGAATCTTCCATGCCTGAGATCCTGTCTTCCATCTCTTGCATCCTATTGTTGATACTCACATCCGTAATTCCTGTTCTCTTCCCTTGGTTCTCCACTTCCTCTTTTAACTCTGACTGTGTTTTCTTTATTGTTTCTATTTCTATTTTCATGTCTTGTATGGTGTTGTTCGTTTTGTACATTTCCTTCTCCAGCTTGCTTGTTTTTGTATGAAAATCTTTCATTGCTTTTTCCTTTTCCTGTTCAAGCTCTGTCACCTTGGCTTGGAGCTCTTTAATGGTGTTGTTCCTTGTTTTGACTTGTAGAATTGTGGCTTCTTTGAATTCCTTCATAGATTTAAGTTCTTCTTGCAGGGACTCTATCACTTTCCATAATGCAGAACTGTCAACGTTTTCATGTGTTTCTGTTGGTGTGTGGTCATCCAAATTGAATGAGCTTGGATAATTCTGCTTTGTTGGAGTCATATTTCCTTGATTTCTATTTTTTTTTTACCTTTGGCCATTGGATGCGTTTAGCTGTCTGTTTTCTGTGCTTGGAACCACAGTGGATGATTTGGTGCAGGGGATGATTTACTTGGCTATCTGTGGTTGCTTACAGGGGGATTTCAAGGTCACTGTGGTTTTAATTGCCTGAGGCACTGTGAGCTGGTGCAGCCTATTCCCAGGTTGTTAGTAATGGACCAGGATTGTTTCACTGCTCCCAATTCAGACTTCTCTATGTTGCACTCTGAGTTATCAGCCTGTAATGGTTCTGATGGTATGGGCCTGTTTGCCCAGGCACAGATTCTGTGGGCTTTGTTTGTCGTCAAGGAGGCTGACAGGGTCTGGCTCCACACCTAATATGTCTGGATTTTCCAGAATACAGCTATGGTCCCTATGTCTGGTTTCTCACTAGGCTTCTCGCCACAGGGCTGACCTCTGTGCCTGATTCCCTTCCTGTCTGCGCCGCCGCGGGTCCCCCTCCCTGGCTGCTAGGCCGTGTGTACCCCATGCCCCGGATCCTCCCGCTGCCTTAGTGGTCCTCTCACCCCAGCAGCTCAGCCGTGGGTGCACGGATCCCTGGCCCCGTCCACGCCTGACTCTCTCCCCAGTTGACCTGTCGTGGGTTTGCGGGGATTTGGCCCTGCCAGCCGGGTTCCCTCCCAAGCTGCGCTGCCGTGAGTGCGCAGGATTCGGCCCCTCCCGCCCGCCTTTGCGTTCCCAGCTTCCCGCGCTCTGTCGGAACCTCCCGCCCTCCGCTTCGCGAGCGGCTGCGGACCACCCGCTGAGCCCCCTGTTTGTTCCTTGCTAAGCCTTCCACTATCTCGCAAAGTTTTTTAAGTGGGTATAAGTTCTACCTGAGGTGTGGGGGGGCCCAATAGGCCAGCGATCTATGGCCAAGTGGACCCTGATTCTGCCTGCTGTAAGTTGGGATCGATCTTACCAGGTGCCTCTCCAAATGGGAGTTCCCGAATCCCGGGTTTAGTGGCTTCCATGTCTGCGAGAGATGGGGAGAGCCTTGCCCTGGGACTTTTAACAGTCCCTTGGGAGCTGTGAGTGTTCCGGGGGGGGGTCTAGCCCCTCCGGTTTTTGCACAGTGCCCAATAACTCTGTGTTTTTTATGGCTCTTTTTTCCCTGCGTTCAAAATGTGTCAGTGTAGGTCACTGCCATATTGGCCCCCCATTTTTAATTAATTTTAAGGTTCCTTTTGCATTGGCGCCAACATGGTGACACTCCCAGGGCAAATTGTCCCTTGAATAGGTAAAAAAGTCTATGTTATTCCTGATCCTTTTGGTGTATTGGCTGTAGGATAGTTATCCTGTACTATATGGCTAAAATCCAATTATAAGTGAGTAGATGCCATGTGCATCCTTCTGAGTCTGGGTTAGCTCACTCAGGATGAGCTTTTCTAGTTCCATCCATTTGATTGCGAATTGCATGATTTTCTTATTTCTGATAGCTGAGTAGTATTGTATCCCATTGTGTAAATGTACCACAATTTTGTAATCCATTCTTCTGTTGAGAGACATCTGGGTTGTTTCCAGTTTCTAGCTATTACAAATAAGTCTGCTATGAAAATAAATGAGGCTATGTCCTTGTGGTTTGGTGAGGAATCCTTTGAGTGGATACCCAGAAGTGGTATGGCTGGGTCTTGAGGTAGAGCTATTCGAAGTTTTCTAAGATATTGCCAGACTGATTTCCATAGTGGTTGTACAAGTTTGCACTCCCATCAGCAACGGAAAAGTGTTCCTCTTTCTTCACAACCTCACCAGTATGTGCTGTCATATTTGAGTTTTTGATCTTAGCCAGTCTGACAGTTATGAGATGGACTCTCAGAGTTGTCTTGAGTTGCATTTCTCTGATGATTAAGAAAGTTGAGCATTTCTTCAAATGTCTCACTGCCATTAGAGATTCCTCCTTTGTGAATTCTTGGTTTAGGTCTGTTTCCCATTTTTTCATTGGAGTATCTGGTTTCTTGATGTTTAATTTCTTGAGTTCTTTATAAATTATGGATATTAGCTCTCTGTTGGAAGTGGGGTTGGTAAAGATCTTTTCCCAATCTGTAGGTTGCTGTTTTGTTTGAATGACAATGTTCTTTGCCTCACAGAAGCTTGTCAGTTTCATGAGGTCCCATTTATTGATTGTTGGTCTTAGAGCTTGAGCTATTGGTGTTCTGTTCAGGAAGTTTTATTCTGTGCCAATGAGTTTGAGGCTTTTCCCCACTTTCTCATCTATTCGATTTAGGTGTCAGGCCTTTATTATACTAAGATTTTCATGATACACCATTCAAGGAGGTATTGTCATCAACATTTTGGTAGATTCTTTCTATCAATAGCTTCAGCATCCCTCAACATCACTGCACTGCACCCCTTTGCCACATTATTTTTTCATTTCAGTCATCATGAGATGAATTAATTTCTTGAACCTTTGAGTCCAGGATGACCTTGTATCTTGCTTTGGGCAATTAAATGAAGTAGAAATGACATTTTGTTATTTCAGGAAGAGATGTTATACCTTCTCTACCGACTTTCTTAAAATTCTGGACCACTTTCATTAAGGGGGCTTAAAATATTCTGAAATAATTCTGTTGTACAGTATACATGAGAGATTCATGCTCATGGTCAAGTATATAAATAAAGATCAGGAGGTTAGTTCATTTAAAAAAAATTCACTGGGGAATCATAAAAGATGTAGGATTCATCCAGTCTTGGGGAAGAAAAAGACCATTAATATTTTATTAGTATATATATATATATATTAACTTCAGAAAACAGTGGAGCTTATTATGACATTTTAATACATGTATTAGTATATGTTGATCATACTCTTTCCTCTTATTACAGTCTGTGTCCTCTCTCTTCATTCCTGAAGGTCTCAAAAATTTTCCCTTCTGCTTTCATGTTGAAGAAGACCATTTAATTAAATAATTAGCAAATCTGTTAAAATAGTTTTAGATTTTGTTCATAATCTTGATTTTCCTGCCTCAGACAAAAATAATAAATAATTTAAAAATCAATATGTTTTCCACATGTATGTATGGTACTGTCAATAAACTTAACAGAAAGGATACTGATCATGGTGACCTGTTATCTCACTGAGGTACATATTGCATTCATTTTCAATATACATTGCTTCAGCCATTTGTTGATGTTAGAGAATTACATAGTAGTGTTTACTAAAACAAGAGAAAGTATGTCATTTTTGTTAAAAACTACTTTTTGTTCAATTCTATTCCTACTTTAGTTTTTGAAATGCACTAACAACCCTGCAGAAGTTGTGACTCACAGTAACACTAATGTAGTCTCCTTGTTGAAGGGGCAGGGACATTGTTTGTTCATAAGGCAGAGCCAGAAGAACCTTTGCCACAGATTATGTGTATTAAGGTCCTCAATTCTTTACCTTTCCTTCTAACTTTGATATTTGCCTAATGAATTTGCAGTTCTTGCTAAATAAACAGAGTATCTTGACTTTTTTGGCCTTGCAATTTGCAGATATGTTGTGAAGTATGGAAAAATGCTTGTACACATTGATTTTACTCTTGAATCTCAGAATTTCCTATGGGAACATGTCTGGATGTGCCTTCTGGGGCAGGGGGGAAGGACAAATAATTGAGAGCAATGACAGCTTTTCCTAACTGACTTCAGATATTCAATTAATACCAGATAAAACAAGATGATCTGGTAACTATGTATTGAGTATGTAGTTGCATGAATGTGCTGTGTCTGACACATAAATCAACTTATTTGTGTTTCAAAACTGTCAGAATTTATTGAGTAGCAATAAATCCACAAGGCATTTCAGTTTCTTTGACAGCAATTTTCCAAGTAATCTCCATTCCCTTTATAGCTGGCTAAAGCAAAAACAATGTTGTCCCAATCTTACCTTCTAACACTGACTCTCATATCACATATTACACACCACACAGTAATTGTGTGAATTTAGGCGTATACTTATACTTACAGGATGACTGCAGAGGGTTAGAGAGACCAAAGCAGGGTTTAGACAATTAAAAAAAAGGGCCTATGAGAGAGGGAAAATATGAAGTTGGTAGGGATGTACAATGGGACTTTGTGGAGCTTGGATGACTAACTTTGATAGAGATCTGCAGGAGACTTTGCTGAAGTATGAAGCTACTGAATCATAGACTTGATGTTAGCCTTATGGCTGAGGGCAACTGCATAAGGAAGGTCCAGGATCATGAAGGATGTAGAAATGGAGGACAGGGCCAAGTCAAGATTAATGAACAGGTGTATGAATGGACAGCGATTTGGCGAGATTATATCAGGTATGGGTACCCAGATGACAAGAAGTCCCTGGGACAATCAGGGGTTCTCTACCTCTGGTTCCCTTGAGATCCACATTGATTAGTCAGATGACAGGTTTCTGAGGGCCCTTGCTAGTACAGTGTTAGGTGTGTTGCTGTTACACTCTTTTCTAGGTCTGTTATAGTCAATACATTCCCATGCTTGGGATTCCTGATTTGATATTAATATATTCATGTGCTCATGTGATTTCAATGTATTTTGATGAATATTTATGATGGCACATTGTTCTGCTTTAGGAGTAGGTATCAGTGTGTGTCTCATGGGTAGTGTTGGTCAGGTGACTTTGCTTACATGAACAAGGTGCAGACACATCTTAACTATTTGCACTCAAATGGAGCCAGGTACTGATTGCTGAATAGTGTCACTATGGGCAAGGCACAGCTGAAAAAGCACCTTTTTATAGGAGGGAGAGTAACAGAGCAGGGCAAAGCTTGGTCCCTGTACAAACCTGAGACTTAGGGCTGGTTATGAGGGTGGTTTACTAATCACAATACTGTGGCAACAGGACTTTTACACTTTTTGATGAGGGACACGGTTAGCTTCAGGGTTACTGTCTTTTTCTTAGATTCAGATGGTTCAACTGATGGATTCCAGAGGCTTTATGACTTGGCTAGTGATAGTAATATAATTATCATTTTAATGGTGACGATAAAAAGGGCATGTGTTTTAGGGTCATGGTTCATGCTTCAGTTACATGTATATAAGGATAATGCAAAGTATTAATTAGCAAGGGACACACACTGTGGGCATTTTCATTTTTCTTAATGGAACACAGTAAAACAAGTTTATAATAAATCCTAGAGGACTTCAAGGGGAAAAATCTATAAGTAACGTTTTATAATGTCTTGTTTATACTGAGTCCTTGTTAGGCCAAAGATATTTAAAAGCTTTCCAGCTTTCAAAGGTGTTTTTGGTTCACAAATTTCTCATAAGTAATTTTTCTGAATGATCTCTATTCACTATATAATCATATTTTTATGCTCTCTAGAAAAATTTGGAAAGTAAAATTAAATTTATTTCTCTTTCTTTTTAGCTTTTCAATCATATTACTAGACTTTTATAGTTTTTTTCAATTACAAAATACAAGGTCATACACTCTGTAATTTTGCCATCTACTTTTTTTTAAATTAAATTTATTTATTTATTGCTTCAGGTTACATCTCCATCAGAGTGTTCTCTTTCAACCCTTCCCAGTCCCGCCCTCCCACCCTCTACCCCCTAACCCTTCCATCCCACTCCTCTGGAGTGGAGTGTTCCCACATAACAGTCCCCCAGCCCAGTTCAGCAGTCATATGAGGATCAAGAGCCTCCTCATACACTGGGGACCTACAAGGCAGCACCACTAGGGCCAAGTGTCTCATTGACAGGAAAAAATTTTAATGATCCTGTTCCCTTTGGTGCATTGGTTGTAGTATAGATATCCTGTACTATAAAGCTAAAATCCGACTATAAGTGAATAGATGCCATTTTGCCATCTACTTTAATAATGGTTTTTATTATTTAAAATTCACCATTGGCATAGTGTTTGATGATTGCATATTTCATTTTACAAATAGCAGAATTTAGCCATTTCTATTTTTTCTGTGTTCATCCAACTCTCAAAGTATTACTGCAGATACATTTTGGATGTGTGCATTTCTGGTATTTTCCTTATGAAAGATTTCTAGAAATGAAATACTCGTTCAAATGTTAAAGGGTTTTACAGATTTGTGGTGCACGCCTTTAATCCCAGCACTGGAGAGTCAGAGGCAGGCGGATCTCTGTGAGTTCAAGGCCAGCCTGTTCTACAATGTGAGTCTGGGACAGCCAAGGATACACAGAGAAACCCTGTCTCAAAAAACAAACAAAAAATCTGGATACCTGTAGCTAGACTATTCCTGAGAAGACTGTGTTGCTTGCTTCCATTCAATGATCACATCCACTCACACCAAACAACCACACTGAAATGATGCTTTAAAAATCCTTCTTTTCCAGTGTACATATACCATGCGTTTTGCAAAGTGCAGTAGTGTAAAAATAAGAATGCAGTCATTTTAAGTTGTAAAATAGTGAGTTCTCAGACTGAAGATCACAGAAATAGTTGTGAAATTCTAATGATATTAGAGTGCTAGCAGCTGGTGTTTTCTTTCCTCTCCTAAATGGTTCTCACAGAACTCAAAATAAGGATTCAGAACAGGATTGACTTTCTAGTTAGTAGAGTTTATGTACTGAGACTTTTACTTTTGGCCCTCTGGGTACTTTCTAGCAGTAAAGAGTGGGGATGGGATAACAGGTTCCATGGAGAAAGTAGTAATGGTCCCAAGGGTATGTCTTTGAGTGTTTGTATTGCAATTAAAGGTAACAGCACCTGGATATGATGTTTGACGAGAGGAGGGTGGAGAGTGTGAAGACTCCATGTTGTTTGTTTGTTTTCTTTTTGTGTTTTTTTCCCATCAGAAGGGACTCAGTCTTTTAATAGATTGGACAGACAGGAGAGAAAACAGGCTAGAACCCTGCCTGCATGCTTGGGCACTTTGCCAGGAGATGCAATAGCTTCCCCTACACCTAGTTTTGTTTTGTATTTTAGAGAAAGAATATGAAGTTGAGTGAGTAGAGAGAAGGTATCTGGGAAGATTTGGGGGAAGGGAAAACAATATTATCAAAATATGTTGCATGATTTCTTTTAAGGGAATAAGAAAGAGCCTTTACAAAAAGAACCAAATTTGAGTGACTATGACCCAGCAACACGGATGTAGGTTACCCCAGATTCTATGCTCCAACCTCGAAGCAGATTCATAGTTTCATAGTTTTACAGAACAAAGAAAATCATAAATCAAGGCAAGTTTAAAACACACTGATGGGTGGGTACATCAGAAAAGTGGTTACAATGAAGTGGAGGAAGCCTCTCCATATAGTTCAGATGCTTTCTGATGACACATTTAGCTCTTGGATTGGTGGAGGCTAGGAGTCTGCTAATCAATGGATTCTAAAAGGCTTGTAATCAATCTGTTAGTCACAGGATGTTAGCTTCAACACAGGGGTGGGCAAGAAGTAGTTATTTAGGGGGGTTAAAGCTAGCTCTAAATAAATTACCCTCTGAACCTGCATCATTCCAACCTCTCTGCATCACAACAGTTCTACCCAGTTAATCAATCAGTATTTGCAGACAGAGTTTCTTTCTTGGAATTCTTGTTCACAGTTCCTATTATTGGCTAAGCATCACATGTTTTGCATGTGTATAAAAAGTAAATTATTTATTAAATATTTTAGGTTTCATCATAGTTAGGAAGTTTATTTCTAGGATCTGATTTAGCTAAGTAGTGAGGAGGACAACAGGACGGCAGTCTTTAGGAGAGGGGAATATCTGTAAAGGCTACTAAGAAAGAAATTCCTTGTTTGTGTCAAACTATTAGCCACCATGGTCTGGATTTGACTTTTTTTTTAATGACCTCTTTATCTAAATAACATTTACTATACCTAAAATTAAATAGTCAAGAACACAGTCTAGCATAATGGATTAAAGGTATCAGATGAAGAAAAAAATATTTTTTTAAAGGTTCACAGCACATTTATTGATTGTTATTTAACCTGATTGCATAAATATAAAATTGTATTTTGTAAAAATACACGAAAAATAAACATCATTGAAGGACACTTGACAGTAATGTCATTAATGTTCTAAGATAAACAAAGGGCACTTAATATCACTCTTACATTAATAAGCATAGATGGGAAACAATTGAAATAATATATATCTAAATATAATTTTTAATAAAAATATGTATCTTCAAGTAAGGTATCCTCTTATAACCAAAATTTGAATATAAAACTAGATTGACTATATATTTCCTCCTGTAACTATAGTTATGTAAGATAGTATACATTATGAAATATCCTACTTAAATTTAAACAATTAGAAATGGGACTTTATATGGAGTCACTGTAGTATTGTACTGTTTTACTTACAAGAAAACCCAAATACTGTTTCATCAGTTTTTTAATCCAAAGCTAATTGTGCTGTAGAGCAGTTTAGATTCTACTTTAATCAAGAAACCTAAGTACTTAAGGCATAAAAAAATCATGAATGTTTTTATTAGAGGTTAACATCTTGTATAATTTATATAAAAATGTTAATCAAAACTTTGGTTATCTCTAGTCAGATTAAATAGAGTTAAAATTCATTAAATAGAGTTTTAAATAAGGTTCAGGGAAAGCAAACAATTATAACAAAATGATGACTAAATGGATGGCACAAGATATCTTCATTTGTGATTTCAACATGAAAAGTTAGCTTTTTTTCAAAGTTAAAAAAAAAAAAGGAAGAAGGTGGAGCAAAAAGGAGGCATTGAGAAACAATGGAAATAGACCAAGATCCTGATATGACATATTTGGATGGATCCCATCTTTGTCCCTTATGAATTCTGTTGTTTTGAGCATGGTGCTTGATCATTCTTAGCCTTAGGTTTTGTGTGTGTGTGTGTGTGTGTGTGTGTGTGTGTGTGTGTTGTTATTTCATTTTTTAATTTTTTATATAACTTCACTTTTAATTTTTTAATGATTTTAAAAATTATTTATCTATTTATTTATTTGTTGCTTCAGGTTGCATCTCCATCATAGTGTATTCTTTCCACCCCTCCCAGTCCCGTCCTCCCACCCTCTATCACCTAACCCTTCCATCCTACTCCTCTGGAGTGGAGTGTCTCTACATATCAGTCTCCCACCCCAGTTCAGCAGTCATATGAGGGCCAAGAGCCTCCTCATACACTGGGGGCCTACAAGGCAGCACCACTAGGACAAAGTGTCTCATTGACAGGAAACAAAGTCTATGTTCATGTTCCCTTTGGTGCACTAGTTGTAGTATAGTTATACTGTACTATATGACTAAAATCCTATTATAAGTGAATAGATGCCATGTGCATCCTTCTGAGTCTGGGTTAGCTCACTCAGGATGAGCTTCTCTAGTTCCATCCATTTGGCTGCAAATTGCATGATTTCATTGTTTCTAATGGCTGAGTAGTATTCCATTGTGTAGATGTACCAAAGTTTTTTTTATCCATTCCTCGGTTGAGGGACAACTTGGTTGTTTTCAGTTTCTAGCTATTACAAATAAGGCTGCTATGAACATAAATGAGGCAACTTCCTTGTGATTCCGTGAGGAGTCGTTTGGATGTATACCCAGAAGTAGTATGGCTGGGTCCCGAGACAGAGCTATTCCAAGTTTTCTAAGATATCTCCAGACTAACCTCCATAGTGGTTTCACAAGTCTGCACTCCCACCAGCAATGGAGGAGGGTTCCCCTTTCTCCACACCCTTGCCAGCATGTGCTGTCATTTGAGCTTTTGATCTTAGCCATTCTGACAGGTGTGAGATCGAATCTTAGAGTTGTTTTGAGTTGCATTTCTCTGATGATTAAGGATGTTGAGCATTTTTTCAAGTGTCTCTTGGCCTTTAGGAATTCCTCCTTTGTGAATTCTCTGTTTAGCTCTTTTCCCCATTTTTTATTGGATTATTTGGTTTCTTGGCATTAAATTTCTTGAGTTCTTTGTAAAATTTGGATATTAGCCCTTTGTCAGATGTGTGGTTGGTAAAGATTTTTTTCCCAATCTGTAGGCTGCCGTTTTGTTCGAATGACAGTGTATTTTGCCTTACAGAAGCTTTTCAGTTTCATGAGGTCCCATTTATTGATTGTTGGTCTTAGGTCTTGAGCTGTTGGTATTCTGTTCAGGAAGTTGTCACCTGTGTCAATGAGTTCAAGGGTTGTTCCGACTTTCTCTTCTAGTAGATTTAGTGTGACCGGCCTTATGTTAAGGTCTTTGACCCACTTGGACTTAAGTTTTGTACAAGGTGATAAGTATGGGTCTAATTTCATTCTTTTACAAGTGTACATCCAATTGGACCAGCACTATTTGTTGAAGATGCTGTCCTTTTTCCATTGTGTGGTTTTGGCTTCTTTGTCAAAAATCAGGTGCCCATAGGTGTGTGGGTTCATTTCTGGGTCTTCAATTCGATTCCATTGATCCACTGGTCTGTTTCTATACCAGTACCAAGCTATTTTTATTACTATTGTTCTGTAGTACAGCTTGAAATGTGGGATGGTGCTACCCCCAGATTTTTTTTTTTTTGTTGTACAAGATTGATTTAGCTATTCTGGGTTTTTTGTTGTTCCATATGAAATTAAGAATAGCTTTTTCCAGGTCTAAAAGGAATTGTGTTGGTATTTTGATAGGCATTGCATTGAATCTGTATATTGCTTTTGGTAGGATAGCCATTTTTATTATGTTGATCCTACCTATCCATGAGCATGGGAGATCTTTCCATCTTCAATGGCTTCTTCAATTTCTTTCTTCAAGGTATTGAAGTTCTTGTTATATAGGTCCTTTACTTGCTTGGTTAGAGTTACCCCCAGGTATTATATTTTGTTTGTGGCTATTGTGAAGGGAGTTTTTTCCCTGATTTCTTTCTCAGCCCATTTATTTGCTGTATAAAGAAGGGCTTCTGATTTTTTTGAATTAATTTTGTATCCAGCTACCTTGCTGAAGGTGGATACAAGTGAAGAAAAAAAATACAAGTGAAGAAAAGCTAAAATTATTACAAGACAAGATAAATATGAGAAATACGTTGATGGTATGTAGTAAATAAAATTACAGTGTAACTTCTGATATTACTAGGAGGCACAACCTCACAGCAAATTCTCTGATCCTCAGGTTCAAACAATTTTCCCTCTCTCCCTTCTGTGATGTTCCTGGAGTCTTATGTGTGGGAGTGTTTTGTAGATGTATCCATTGAGATTGAAATCTGCAGTTCTGCATATTTATTGGTTGTGATTTTCTGTTGCAGTCTCTCTCCATCTGTTGCAAAGTGAAGTTTCCTTTATGAGTGCGGGTCCCCCAACCCAGATTGTCCATTCAGGGTGCAGAGAGCTGGGGAGCAGGGTCTTGGGCGGAGGTGAGTACAGTGGGTATGAAAGACCTGGGAGACTGTGTCAGAAGACAGCTCATATATTGAAATGGGGGACTAATTTATATAGCTCGGGTCAGGGTGAGGACAGGACAAAAGAATAAGAGAGGAAATACACTCATTGAGTGAGCATTACGTCCAATTGGAGAGTTTTTGATTCACGCTAAAGCACGTATACTGCTACTGAGCTTTAGGGTTACGGTGCTGTGTTGGTCATTGATGTGCTTCGTAAAGAATATTAGATGGGTACGATTGTTGAGTGCTATGCATCTTTGGAAACTTGCTTGGTGCGTCTTTTTCCATAAAAGGTAGTCCTCAGGGAGGCAGGACTCAGGTAAATTCCAGTTCAGGCATGTCTGGGCCCGATTTCTGAAGGAGCATGTTATCCTCAGAAATAGAGCTTTAACTTTCCACCCTATCGTGACAACCAAGGACAGCAGCAATATACTGTCTGTTTTGGGAGTCTATTAGAAAGCTCTGATCAACAACTCAAAGGAGGGCTTCTCTTATCTGGTATTTCAGTTTTTGTTAGGTGATCTTTGGCTCATGGAGGGAGTACCGTCAGTCCAGATTAGAAAGTTCATTAAAATTATATATGTATATTTATACACTGAATCACATCTGGGTCAGGGTTACCTCTTTCAATATGTTCTATTCTAACTCTATCTGTTTACCTGAAAATTCACAATTTTTTCAAATAGCTGGCTAGATGATGGAATCATCATGTATATGCCATATTTTCATTGTCAGTTTGTTGATTGTAGGGCATTTAGGTTGTTTCTATTTTCTAGCTATTGTAACTCCAACAGCTGAGAAGCCATCTGCATATATGACTGTGACTCACCTCATCAACTTGACCACCCACACATGAGCTGAAAAAGGATAACATCAATCCAGTTTGATCATGTCAGACTGGATGGGAAAAAAACACGAAAGGCCTCAACTCTAACACAAAGAACTATAGGTAACCAAGGACAACTGGGAGGAAGAGAGGTGGTCTTCTCTAGAGAAGAGCACACCAGCTAGTTGTCCCCTAACAAATAATCAGCCTGGAAAACATACACAAAAGTAACATTATAATGGTTGAACAGTTTACATTTAGGAATATATATGTATATACAAATACATATATGCATACAATATCAATTAGTGATAAAAGAGGCTATGGATTTGAATAAGACCAGTGAGGGGTATATAGCAGGGATTAGCAAGAGGAAAAGGACGGGAGAAATGTTGTAATTAAATTATAATCTCAAAAATAAAAAGAAATGTAAAATTACAGTATGAAGGTACCTAATAATGACAGATATGAAAGAAAAAGATGCTGCATAGACAAGGAATTATCCTGAAGGCTTAATGATGGGGTCTGTAAAATATGAAGCAATAGAAAGTGAAATATTAAAAGTAATTTAGGGGGATAATCAAGATGTAGACTAAGTGATTAAAAGTTTATTTTAGGCAATAATATAAAATTAATTATTTTCTAACTGACCTATAGGGTAAGTCACACTCAATTGACAAAATTTAAATATGTAGGATATATCTTAAAATTTTCCTTATAGTGGGATAAGTCTTGTTGGAAGTTGCATGCTTGCAGTCATATCTAAAGGATACTAGGCATTTATTGTGATGAGGCTGATGAAAGGTATCCAGAAGAAAGACACAACTTGACATATTAACCTGGGAAGCTGGATATAAGATATGGCTAGGGTCAAGACTTAACTTCAGAGAGATTCTACCTCTATACCTATTTTGATTAAGAAACAACAACAAAAGCTTTGTGGTTAACAATTATCTGAAAATTGATAGAAAAGTGGGTTTTAATGAAGACTCAAATGACTTGAATTTCCCCATGCCAATATACCAAGTTTAGACATTTTATACTCACAAGAAAAGCTCTGTAGAACATACGCTGTTGTGCAATGACATTTGATTAAGTTGGCCATTATTAGGATTGTCAGTGATTCCCAAAGCTAAGTTTATGGTATAGAATAGTGAATTCATTATTGAGATAGGAACATTGACTTTGTCAGTATACTACTGGCAAATAATTTCAGCTCAATACAGAAGAGTAGAGTTTGAAATTCTGTAAAACTATTTTAATAAAATCTCTTATTAAATTAGTTCTTTTTAAATGGCCTCTCATTATTAGGAAAGGATCCTTGGTGATCCCTAAGAGGAGTTTTCTACTAATGAGGATTAATGTGAGAATTACAGAACTTGCTTAGAGTCAGATGCAGCCAAGGGAAAATGGTTTAAGAGTCTGAGTGAAGTTGGTCGACAGTGCTCCAAAATTGGACTTGCTCTTTGTGAGAAATATCATTAGTGCAAATGGAGGATTAGCAGAGAATTATAAAGAAACAAATGAAGCAGTTCTCATTAAACTACAGTTGTTTCAGAAGGAGCAGAAATTAACAAAATGTACTATGCTTCTTATTGGTAAAATTAAATTAAACAGAAGGAGCCACACATGGATTTAATTTGTTTGGCTTCTTTTTCTTCTTCTATGTTACATGAAGTATTTTCCCTAAAAGAAATGTTCATTATCCTTTATTAATGATGCACATATGCTTGCAGAGATTGAAGAATATTTCATTTGACTTTGTACTCTACAATAGTCCTCTGTTGTGTGAATTTACCTTGGAGGGGGGCGCATGAGGAAATATCTGTTCACCTAAGATTGGAAACTAATAGACAAATATAATGATTCTAACATAGTTCAATTTGGTAACCAATGAGTTTATTGGGGCTACATATGGGAGTATGAGTGAGCAATTACTTACAGAGGCATGAACATTTGGAAGACGGTGACACCACTAAATAACTTACTTCAGCTTCTGGAAGAATTCATAAAAGTGGCTTCTCTGAAGCTCCTTTCACAACTTACAGGTAGCTGCACAGTCCAGATAGTCTCCTCTCCCAGCAATTGTTCACTGCTTCTGTAATCCTAAGTAATGGAATTGTGAATCTTGTCAATTTCAGGAACTTCCTAGGAATACCTTGTGAATTGTATTCCTCTTGAGTCTCAAGAGCTTCTCTTTCCCTTTACAAAGAAATGCTGAAATTCAGAGGAAATTGCTGCCCAACATCTCCAAATTGTGTAGATTCTGTTCTAGAATGCAGCCCCAGGGCCATTGCAGACCCCAGAATCAGCTTTAACTTATACTGATGGCATCAAATATTAGGAAGTTCATCTATGAAACAAGAACAGTCATTGTTACACCAACTCTCAGTTTGCTGTGGGCAAAAGTCGAATTAGTTGTTTATTACTTATTGTCCTTGAAAACAATTGGTCCTAAAGGACCCTGAAACTGAAGAAAAAGAAGCAGACAGAACCATGATACCTCAGAGTATCATTTACCTGGGAAACTAACTCTTGTGGCAACAAAACTAGCTAAATTGTGGCAATCTGCACAAGAAAGAGGGGTGCATTTGTGAACTACAATGAAAGTGAGATTCCCTGAAATGAAATATACCTTGTTTATGTTAAGATAATATTGAAGAGTCAGGGTCTCTCCTAGAGCCAGTGTCTAATTTTAAAGCTCCACATAAAACCTTAAAGACTGTATTTATTTCTGGTTTACTGAGGCATATTGAGAAAACCAGTTGTGGTTACTCTTGGCAACATAGCAGCTCTGAATCAAGATGGTTACACTCATGTCAGGTTGTAGCCATGCATCTATCCACTTTCTTCTGGAGTAGCAGTAGGGAGCAAAGAGCAGTGACTTTGACCATGAAATCTCCAGTGTGCATGGTTATTAATATTAGTGAACTCTAAGAAAAACCTCAAATTTTAAAACTTGTAAGTTATATCTAAAGATATAACTTAAGAAAGAAATCTTTTTATTGTTTTGGAAGTACAACTTTGAAAAATGAAAAGTAGGGCCCAGAATATTATAGGGAATGAAATGGAAATGAGGAAAATAAATTTAATGAATAAATATGATTTTTTTGCCTTAATTTAGTTGTAATCTAAAAGCTGGAGATTGGGGTTTGGTAAGTAAGGAGAGAAACAAAAGGACAATTAGTGTTCAAACTCATGATCATGGGCAGATTGGCTCTAAGAACAATTTTCTTCCTTCCTTCCTTCCTTTCTTTCTTTTTTTTTTTTTAAACTACATAGGCTTTGTAGGGTAACAGGCCAGTAGAAAACCATCCTGCCCCTGCCTGTGCCCAGACCAGGGTCTTGGAAATCCTGACCCCTGTGACTCAGGGTTAATGGCCAAGTAAATATTCTGCTTCTGGCTGCACTGTATTTTTACACTATCTGACTGCACATGCTCCACAGACCCTACAAAAGCTTGTCTCTCCACCCAGCCATTGCTGTCTGTGTTTCTACTCAGAAGCAGCCACCGTTCTGTTTCTCCCTAATAAATCTCTTGTGTATGATTAGTTGCATAGTGGGACTTTATGGTATTAATTGGCTCCCAACTGCCGAAATACTCTTGCTTCAGAAAACTCTCTCAGGCTTTTTTTTTTTTTTCATTCTAAATCTGCTTATTGAAACAAAGTTTTTTAGCAAAGACTGTTATATAATAACATTGTGGAATGATGGATGTACTATGATACCAAACAAGGGTAGATTCGGGCTACATAAAACTCTAGGATCTGTGAGAAGAGGGTAACAAAAAAGTCCAATGACAGAAGGCATGGTTGCAGAAGTGGTGGGTGAGATCAGAGAAAATGGAGTTGAGAAGATGACATCAACATGCCAGGGCCTGACTCTATGGTGTGAGTTGTTTTCCCAACTCAAAATACTAAAAAAAATTATAAATTTTTTTTAAATATATAAAGTATTAAAAACCCATTTTAAAGCAGCTCTGTCTTCCCCAGGATACTGATAGAGCTTTCCTAAGAATTCCACACATGCTCTGCTTCCAGACCATTGCTAGATCCCAGTCCTCTGCACATGCATCTGTTTTCTGTCCCTCTCCTAAATCACAATCATGGAATGGAACTAATATTTATTTCCAAGATTGGTTTGCTTAATGAGACTAGAAGCATGCTATCTTCTTTTTTTTTTTTCTGAGTACTACATTCTGAAATTGAATCAGTATTTTCAGAATTCCTTATTGTAATGCTAAGCCCCAAACTTTGTTTTAATGAAATTCCTAATGCTTTTGACATGAGGATATTGTACTGACAATACAGTTGTAGAATTAATTTTTATACCACATTTTATTATACATATATTTCATTTTCACTGTTTCTTGAATATACTTTTGATACTGATCTATGTCTTGTAGAAATATACAGGTTTAGCAAACCTTATTTGAAATATTTTGGACAAGAAGTATTTGGATTTTTATAATATTTACATATATAATGATATATATATTGAGGTTGGAACCTAAGAATAAGCCTAAAATTTATTTGTAGTTCATAAATACCTCATGCACAGAGCCTAGAGGTAATTTTATATGGTAGTTTTCAAATCTCTGTAAAAGCGAGTTTCACTGTGGAGTTTTCTGCATATAGTGTCATGTTGGCATATGTGACATCTTGGATTTCAAAGCATGTCAGATTTTATATTATTTTTCCTTTAGTGTTAGTTTTTTAATTGTTTTATGTGTATGGTTGTTTTACCTGCATGTATTTCTGTGCACCAGGCATGTGCATGTTGCTGAAAGAGTCCATAAGAGATTATTAAATCCTTTTGAACTGAAGTTACAGATGGTTGTAAGCTGCCACATGGGTGCTAGGAATTGAACCTAGGTTCTCAATGAAGCACTGAGTCCTTCTCCATCCCTTATACTTTGTATTCTTTTTGATGAGGCTGATTAACCTGTAATAAAGTTGCAAGCAATAATTTTTCTCTGTCTCTTTTCTTGTCATGGTTGAAGAAACACAAAACAAGGCAGACCCCTAAACACAGTCTTTGGACAGTTATTCAAACTGTTGTACATCTAAGCAAATTAGGTACAGTAGGTGTTTATGTCTATATTTCCCAGAGATTCAAAAGAAAAAAAGCAAATTCCATGATCAATAGAGGTTCATGTCACATATCCCAAACTTTCAAATTTCAGCTATCAAAGAGATTAAATGTTTCATTCAAAAAATATTCTGTATAAAGATCTTTTTTGAAGTTAGCACACAAAATAATGTTTCATTATGATCTCCTACATGTCAATCCATATGCTTTGCTGCTATATGATTCTTTTTTTCTTTTATTATACTATACAATTATTAATAGTTTAGAGATCACAAACATTTTTATATTAGGGCTGTTGATGCCTTTTTAAAATTGATCTCTTGCCTTTGTCAAGTTGATACATAAGGCACACTTTCTTCTCTTCCAAGAGAAATGAAGCTCTCCTTCATTACCTGAGTGTGATGAGGTCTTTCCTCCTCATATGTCCTTAGGCACTTATTGGAGGATGTCCTAGGCTGCTTTTTTTTTTTATACCATGAGTTTATATTTTTGAAGTGTGAAAAACTAATCTGTGATATGTACCCAGCTGCTGTCTGGCAGCAGCCTTCTTCAGATCATCACTCAATGAATGAAAACACGATGCCCTAGTTTTTTTTTCGTTTTTCTAAAAAATAAAGTCTATAATATGCCCCTCCACCAATAATTCTAGGTAAAAAGACAATTTAACATAAACCTAATTTGCACATTTGACAGTACGTATTTTCTAAATAATATATAAGCATAGTCTTATTCTATTATGTTCTTCATGTAGATGTTATACAAACATGGTTATATTCTGAGTTTCTCTGCTGTATTTGATTATCTCATTGTACTAGTGCATATTTTATAGTGGCCTTGCCCTTGGTTTGTTTGAAGGAGAACAGATTATTGCAGGATGTTAGTTGGCTTGAAGAATTTCTGCTGTATTTTGAACCAAGATAGTGTTTCCTAGAGAGAAGTGATTCAAGTGGAAGAAAGGTCCAGACAAATTATTTGTCTGTTGGAAGAAGAAGAAATCTTGCTCCTGCTTGTGGCTATTTACACCTCCCCCCCCACCCCGCCCCCAGCATCACCTTAGAGTCACTGCTGCAGAATCTGAGGCTTCCTGGACCTAGGGTGCGAGGCAGGTCTAGATATTCTCTGCTTCACAGTACAATCTCCCCCATCAAACTCTCTTACCATGTCCTCGTGAAACACGATCTAATGTGTCACTTCGCTACAGTGAACCTGGGAAATGTAGGCTGTCTTCTACTCTTTAATGAATAGAGAATATGCTGCTGGGATGGAGTGAATTTGTTCCATAATATCTGCTTCAGTTCTTTCTAGGGCAGTGAAGCATGCATAACACCTCCTCTCCTCAGACTTGCCCATGGCAACAGCAGCAACCAGCATGTGATTTATCTAAAGAACCATTTGCCCCCACTTAAGACAGGCTGACCTTTTTTCAAAAAGGGAGGCTCAGCCTTATTTGTTATTATATCCATTTCTGCTGGGTAATGTTTGAAACTTTACCCCGGTCAGGTACTATACTAATACACTTTATCTGTCTTAAATTTATAAAGTATATAATTATTAGTTCTTTAAAGAATGGTGATGGGAATATTGGAGGGAAAAGGGAAAGTTAGTTAATACATATTGGAAGTAGGATTTCCTCCCCTTTTTGTCTTACCTATTGTCTAATGACCTTGTTCTTTCTAGGTCTGAAAATGACTTCTTAGATCAGCTTGATACAATTTCCCATGAATAAAGTGATACTGGAAGATGTCATTAGAATTCTTACATGCCTCCACGGTGTAATGTTTTTACTCTGATTTGCTTTTGGCCATCAACATCCATTATTCTAGAAAATACAACAACTTCCAGTTTACTGGTTCAAGAACAACTAAGTTACAATCTAAATGTAGTTTAGTAGAATTAATATAGCTCCTGAATATATGAAAACTCAGCAATGGAATCAAATGTTTGTCATCTTCTCTGAATTTATCTAAATGCATTTCCAACAGATAACCTGGAGAATAGTTAAATGACCAAACAATCCCTCAATCATATTTATATATATGAAAGCCCTGGTAATTATATTCTAATTTATGCTATTTCTTGCTGATGCATTGTAGGTATTTGTGACTCTTTTTTATCGTTTGTTTTTTAATCAACATCAACATGCATGTTTCCTCAAATCAGTGAATAAATTTTCATATACATTTTTACTTTTATAAAGCACAGTGACTGGTAAATAGAAGATAAACCACATGTGTAGATGGCTGAGGTTTTAGCTCTGACTTCAAATTAAATATTCCCAGACAAAAGCAAAAACTGAAAGCAAAATAGAAGAACCAGCAAATGCCTCAGTACAAAACCAAACAACACACTTATCAAGTATCCTGGCCCAGATATCATCCAATATTAGTATTTTACAAAACAACCTCAATCATATTGATGTCTAGCCAGATTTCAGAGATACTGTAATGTAACAGGACTGTAGGGACCATTACAAACCACTTCTCCGTTTCTCCTTTTTAAAAAAGAAAAACTTTCACTTGCCATTTTTTACTGTTTGTATTTTATAGTTTTGAATAGAAATACTTACAGTTGATTAATTAATAATAAAACCTCACAAACATACACAATCCTCAATTTTCGTTGTATGTGTAACAATTTCCTTTGAGGTTGAAACATTCTATTCTTCCAGGAAGCTCCACAAGCAGAGTGGTAAACAACTTGAAACAGTTTGAGAAAGTCCTGAAATTGACTAGATTCACTAGGCCTCTCCCCAGAATAAGCAATAAAGCTTCAAAGAGACTCACAGACAAGCCAAGATACTAAGAAGACTGAATCATACCAGCTGCTTCGAAGAGGTAAAAACCAGCTGAGCTGCCAGGAAGAGGCTTAGATCAACTGAGGCAGTCACTTAGAAAACACACTCTCCAAACTGTTGAGCTGCCTGGTGATTGAGCAGTGTGCTCCAGGTTCCCAGCCTCTGTGGGCTGTCACCCGTGCATGAGTAGTCTTTGGTGATGGAGCTATCTTTGAGTCATTTCTGTGCCGGTAAATAACCCCTTGCCCGTATTCCTGTAAGTAACCTCAGTAGAACCCATTGTCATAAAGTTGAACTTTGGTGATATCTTTATTTTGGTCTGTCATGGGTTCCTTATCTGGGGTAAGTAGAAGTGTGTGTTGAGTCTCGCCAGGAAAAGTCTTGTCATATAATATTTATATACACACATGTATATGTAAAATTCAGTGCCTACTGAAGATAGCTTTTTATTCTTTATTTCTTCAAGTTACATCTCAATCGCAATCCCCTCCCTACTTCCCCCTCTGGTCCCACCCTCCCTCTCTCTTACCCCCCCATCCACTTCCTTTTTTTTAAATTTAAGGTATATCTTCCCCCCCCCCCAACAGCTCCCCCTTTCAGTCCAACAAATGGCTTTCTCTTATAACAACAAATACAACACAAAACAACAGAAATAATTAGGCCACAATTATGAGAATTATAAAGCTTAGCATACATTCCCAATGTCTAGTCCATATGTATTTGGCACCTGACTTTAACATTCTACTATCTAACCATCTCCATGAGTTTAAACTTCTATATCCAACTCAGCTTCCATCCTCACTTGCATCACAATTTAAAAAACATTTTCTTAGATCCAGAACACCCTCTTAATTCCTAAACAACTCAGTATTTAACTATGAGACTCTAGCTATCTAGTCTTCAACTACACCAGAGACCTGAGAGGGATAAATATATCTGATTAAAATAGAGTTAAAAAGAAAAAGCAATTTTCACTCATAACTGTTGGGTGCAGAGGTTACCACTTAGATCATCTGCTATGTATAAACACATAACAAGGAACTGGGATCATAATATATGTTTTTTCTTTTTCTCTTGACCTTAACATAGCATCTTTGTCTTTCTCTAATTTATTAAGTGCTCTGAGAAAGAAGAGGAATCAGAGGCTACCTAGTGCTCTCACCTGCAACTGTACCAAATGTACATTTATTTTCAAAGTTTCTTACTATAGAAACTTTCAAAATAGGGAGTGTAGTTGGAACTGCAGAAACATTTTTCCCTACTCTGTAGACTGTCTCCTCTTTGCTTGTTCAGAAGCTTTTCAATTTCAGTCAGTTCCTATGACTGGTTTCTGTTCTCCTGGCATTCTCTTCAGCAAGCCCTTGTCTATGTCTATATTCTGAAGTGTTTCCCCTAGTTATTTCTCTGTAGGTTTCAGCTTTTTCAGGTTTTAAGTTAAGGTCTTTGATAAACTTTGACTTATTGTCATGGATAATGAAAGCTATGAGTTTACTTTTCCACAGCTAAGTTCCTAGTGTTCCCAGAGCTGACTGGTAAAAATCAGGTTATCTTTTTTGGAATATCTGTTCTTGACATTGCTCTTGAAAATTAGGTGGCATTAGCTGTGTGTATTTATTTTTTATCTTAGCTCTTATTCCATAGTCTACATGCCTGGTTGGAGGCTAGTACCATGAGTTTTTGTTACTATAGCTCTGTAGCATAATTTGAGGTTAAGTATTGTGACAACTCTAGCATTATTCTTTCTGTTTTGAGGAATATAGTTGGAATTTTATGGAGATTACACTGAGTCTGTAGATTGCTTTTAGTAATACAGTATTTTACAAAATATTATTTCTGCTAATCCAAGAATATATGATCTTTCCATTTTCTAGTTCACTCTTAAATTTTTTCTTTAGTTTCTTGAACTTTAAAAAAAAGGTTTTTTTCCTTACATTTCTTCAAGTTACAGGTTTCTTGAAGTTTTTAATGCATTAATCTTTTACCTTCTTGGTTATGTTTCTTCCTAAAAATATTTTAAAATTTATTTACTTTGAAGTTATTGTAAATAGAATTCCCCATGACTTCTTTTTAACTTTTCTTTCTTTTCTTCCTTCCTTCCTTTCTTTCTTTCATCAGAATATCTTTATTTGTTTTTTGACAATTCCATAAATGCAGTAACATATCTTGATCATAATGATCCCAACTTCTCCTTCCACTTGTCCCAGGCATTCTCCAATATATCCTTTTTTTCCATATTTTCTTTTTGTAACCCATTGAGTCCAGTTGGTACTGACTACTGGAATACCTAATGATCTTGTTGGCATGATCATGTGCAAGTAACCATAGCTGCAGTGAATTGATTACTCCAACAACTAAGTCAAGTCCAGAAGACTGTATCTCACAACACTTCTCTCCATCTCTGGATCTTATATTCTTTCATATTCTTCTTCTACAATGCTCTTGAGCATTGGGGTCTGGGCTTTGATACAGATGTCCCATTTGTGGTTCAGTACCAACAGTCACTTACTCTGAGCATCTTGACCAGATAAAAGTCTCTGCATTGCTACCCACTTCAGAGAGAGGTTTCTCTGGCCAAGGTTGAGAGCAGCATTAATCTATGGTTATTAACATAAATATTTAGAAGGCAGTTTGACAATATGCCTTATTTTAACAAAAGAAAAGTAGTACTGAAAGGGGGAAATTCTTGGGGCCTATGACCTCTTGAAACATGTGTTTTTGATAGATTTCTAGTACTACTGATGAATTCTCTCCAAACAGCAAGCCACAAATCAGAAAATGGGTGGTTTCCTTCATAACCTTCATGCCACTTGTACCAGTGAGCACTTTTTGCCCGACTGGCCAATATATAGCATGTGATAGCACAAATACCCTTTCTTTCCTCGCAGCCTGACTAGCACTCTTGCACTATGAAAACTAACTAAAATGGAAGACCTTTTTGTTTCAGTTCAAGATTGATTTCTCTTGATCTGCAGCCAAAATATCTTCAGCAATAAAGTCTTATTATTTCATTATAGCAGGCAACCAAGAAGAATGGCATTAACTTGTGCTGTTTTGGAGGATTTTGGAAGCTTCTCCACCTGTAACTCACAGGGAAGCATCCCTTGTCAGGAAATGAGATTTTCATTAATAATCGTTTTTTCCCCCTTGGAGGAAGTATGAGCCACCTTTTCAGGATACCTGTGTTCCAAATCCTTTTTAAAATTATATTTTAAAATTATCTTAAAATTAGTGGGTTTCCATAAGATTTTTATAATTCTTGACTTTGATTAACCCATCTTATTCCTCTCTTGGTTGTTCCTATGACCTCATCCCAACTTCAACTTTTAACCCTGCTATCCCCCAAAATACTTTATCTCACAAGAGTTGTCCCTTATCCCATTAAGGCCTCTTCCTCTCTTTCACTTCTCATGGACCCTTTTCTTCTACAGACACTGTACATTAAAATACAAATTAAAATTTTCAGTATAGGATTTATACATTAGAGAGAACATGTGGAATTTGTCTTGCTGGGACTGAGTAACTTTACTCAGTAAAATACTGACACTCCTTATTTGGACTATAGGAAAGAAGTTCCTATTCTGACATTTTATCAAGAAATCACACTTTATTTTTTATTTAAATGATCTATTTTAAATACATTCTGAAATCTGGAAGTCCAGGTATTTATCATAGGCATATTTTTAAACTTTTATTTGGTACTTTGTGAATGTCACATCATAAACCCCAATCCCACTCATTTCATGCTCCCCTTGTACCTGCCCTCTACCCTTGCCACCACCTCCTCAACAAAGGAAAAACAAATTATTGTGGAAGTTGTAGTGTGTCACAGTGTTTCCCACAGTATTACCTTTTGTCTACATTTTTGTGCTTACTAATGTTCATTGCAATGACTTGTTGGTCTGGTACAAAGCCTCTGGTTTCTGCTACTCTATTAATACTGGAACCTTACTGAGACTCCTCTTGGGTATCCTGTTGTTGTCTGTTGTAATGGAGATCCTGCAGTTTTGGATCTTTTTGGACTTGGCCCTTCATGCACTCTAGTAGTTCATCGATGGGGCAGATGTTGAAGTGGACCAATTCAAAGCCCAGGATTTGGTATTGAGAGGTAACCGAGCTTGTCAGCCCTCCAACTCTCCTGCTCTCGTGCCTTTTGGACAGGTTCACCAGCACCAGTTCTACCCTGTTACCCATGTAAGGTTCAGAGCCTACTCTACTGAGTATTGCAGCCAGTGAGATACATGGCCAGTTTCTCACTCTAATGATCCTGGAGACAGTTCTCCTATCTGCTGTAGGTGGTGAGGGATGAGGGAGGGAAAGAGGGGATCTCTTCCTTGTCCATACTACCTCCCAGCAAATAAGAAGCAGGCTATGTCTCCTATAGTCCTCAGGACTTGTTCACCTGCAACCCACACATCTAGGACCAGCTCTACTGCATTGCCTTAGTGAGGTACAGGGATAACTCTCTTACTATTCTGCATCTGGGTTCAGCTTAGAGTTCCCAGCTGCCAGTCTACATCCAGTACTCCATAAAAGGCCCCGACTCAGGCAATTTCTGGGCAGAAACAGCTTAAACACGCACCAGGAGATCCATACCCTCAGGGGATCAGGAGTGGCAGAAGATAGGATTTTCTCAAATGCCCTAGTGTTAGTTCTTTTGGCTAAACTGCCAACACTGGGCTGGACAGTCTGAATGCTTCTGGAGCCAGGTCAGACATGTGGTATAGGAGTGGTGTCATGAGCCCTGAACAGGCCTAGCCCAACCTGCAGTGGCAGCCAGGCAGAAGCTTGTGCTCCTGTACAAGCCTGGTGGTGGACACTTCATGGAAAAAAGGGTTCATCTTTGTCAGGCCCAAAGTAAGCAGTCAGGCAGTCATGTTGGAGGCATGGAGAAAAGAATAGGAGAGAGTTTATTTCCTGAATCTGGCATTATAAAACTTTGGGCAGTGTGGAGGGGTTTTGGAAGTAAATGTGTTTGATTCACTGGGCATCATCCAATCAGAGGAAAGGAAACTCATTACCTAATTAAGTCATGGGCAGTGGGGGTGGGAAAAACTCCAGGTAGGCTAAGGTATAGACAAATGTCTGTTGGCTGATAGCTAAGGCATCTGCAGACCTCATTAGCATGGGGAAGTTGCTGGGTAGGTTTCTTATTGTGGGGAAGGTTGGGAGACATGACAATCCTTTTGAGAATCTGGTTTCCTCAAATCAGAGGGAAGAGAGGGCTTTTTTTTTTTTTTGGAAATATCGAGACATATCAGCACCTGACAGCACCCCCTATTCTACTCCAAGTAGAAGATAAGCATCGAAGAACCTCCACTGTAAGATGGTTGAATTAGTGGCAAGCCTATCTCTTGGCATGAACAAACCCCTTGCACCAACTGCAGACAGACTGCTGTCCAAAAAGGACAAAACTTGGTAGCAGGGAAGTCGACAGCCTAACTCTGCCAAGACAGGGTAGGTAAGTCCTTCATAATCCCTGCTCTACAACAAATGTCTGTCATAGAAACAGGACCCAAAGGCTGAAGACTGATGCAGGAATGTATGGAGAGAAAATGGGAACTGTCCAGGCAGTCATTGGTATGTCCTTTCTTAGTTTTGGAAGCTGCAGGCCCTGCACTTCCTATATAAGCAAATATATTTATCCCTCTCAGGTCTGTGAGGTGGTTGAAGAATAGACAGCTAGAGTCTCATAGCTAAATTTTGAGTTGTTTAGGAATCAAGAGGGTGTTATAGATCTAAGAAGATACTCTTAAAAGTGTGTTGCAAGTTAGTATGAATGTTGAGTCAGATATAGACCTTTAAACACATGGAGATGGTTAGATAGTAGAATGTTAAAGTCAGGGGCCAAATATGTATAAACTGGACATTGGGAAGGTATACTGGGCCATTTAACTCTCATAAATGTGGCATATTTATATCTGTTGTTTTGTATAATACTTACTGTTATAAGAGAAGGAACCATCTGTTGGACTGAAAGGGGAAACTTCTGGGGGGAAGAGGGTGGAAGGGCGGGATAGGAAGGGGGAATAGGGAGGGGTTTGTGACTGAGATGTAACTTGAAGAAAAAAAAATAAAGTATTTATAAAAAAAAAAAAAGGAGTCTGTCATTTGGTACTGAGCTCAGGGAGTTTTTTCAGAAATGCCAGACTTCTACCTTATCAGCATAAATTCCCCACACTTTCCTGCTTTCATGACCTCAGGGCCAGTGTTTCTACCTGCCATAGGTGGCAACGGGTGAAGGTAGGGGAGGATATCTCTTCCTTATCTCACAGGACAGAAAAGTTTCAGGGCCATCTCTCCCACGCTCACACCCTTGGGACTGGTTCAGCAGTGCCCGTGCTACCAGGGTCAGATGTACTGTACTACCCAGGTGAGGCACACAACCTGTTCTCTTGAGTGCTGCAGCAGGTGAGGGGCAGGAGCAGCTTGACTGCTCTCATGACATAGTCAGGGCCAACTCTCCTTCCTGCCTCCTGTGGCTAGAGCAGAAGGGAGAGATGGGATCTCCTCCTTGAAAAAGCTACCACACAGTAGATAAGAGGCAGGGCCAGCTCTTCCACTCTCATGGCCTCAGGACCTGCTCACCTGTAATCCCCACATCTAGGTCAAGCTGTGCTGCCAAGGCAGGTCTTCGGCCTGCCACAGGTGGTGAGGGCAAGGGGGGAGGGGCCCATCTGTCCCTCATCCAGGCCACTGTGTGGGAGAGTGATAGGGCCAGCTCTCCTAAACTTGTAGCTTGTATCCTCAGGGCTGGGTTACCAGAAACTCCCACAATGTGCAGGGCCACTCTCTCAAGTACTGCAGCAGGCTAAGGACAGGGTCAGCTCTCCTGTTCCCCTGTTCCCAGGGCCAGCTCTCCCACAATGCCCAGGTGAGGGGTAAGGCCAGTTCTGCATAGCCTTTAGTCACTGACATGTCCCTGGGCTGCAGTCCAGACCAGGAGTGTTGACCTGGACTTTGTGGTCACAGACCCCTGCTGCTGCAGGGCCATGGATCCAGTCATGGCCCTCCACTGCAGCACAGGCCAGGACCACTATGGCTCCAGGTGGCATCACCAACTGCTGACTACTCTTGAGTCTCCTGGTCTGCATCTCTTTTTTCTCCTCTTACTTAGTTTTTATTCATAATCATAAACTTATGTCATTTCAGTGATAGAGATTTCAGAGTACTTTGAGCAGATGGGGTGGAGATGTTCTGCTGAGGTACAGAAGGAATGGTCTGATGGGTAAGATGCCCATAAGTCAAAAGACATAGAGTTGTCCACAGTTGGAAATGGTGATATTCTTGCTGGTCTTGCCATTCCTGGACCCAAAACATTCCATGGCTTCCACAATGCTCGTTCCTTCTTTCACCTTCCTAAAGACCACATGCTTACCATCCAGCTACTCAGTTTTAGCAGTGCAGATTAAAAAAACCCTGGAAATTGTTTGTACTTGGTTCAGGATTTGCCATGCACAATATGCAAGGACATGTATGCTTCAGGATACAGTTCTCATCAAATTTTTCTCTTCACAGTGTCATTGTGACATGTAAAGTCACCACCTGGGCACATGAATCCTGGAATAATTCTGTAAAAGGAGGAGCACTTATATCCAAATCCTTTCTTTCCAGTGCTCAGATCATGAAAGTTTTCTGCCATCTTTAGAACATTGTCTGCAAAAAGGTCAAAGGAGTCACAGCCCAAGGGCTCACCATTGGCTGAGATGTCAAGGAACACAGTGGGGTTGACCATGGCTGCAGCAAGCTGCAACAGCAGGCAGTGGTGTTTGTCCTGCCTCTCTTCATTGTGTCCACATCCTTCTGTTTCTCTTTCTCTATTTCTCCATCTTTTACTTGCTCCCTTGGTGGTGCTCTGGGTTTCTGAGTGTCTGCTGTCCTTTCAGGAGTGGTCTCAAGAATGCTATGCTCTGATCATGCATTATAGTGCAGGGAAGGGATCATCTCAGGCATAGTCTTCCCCTCCTCACATAATCAGTGCTAGAATGATGGTCATTTCAGTCTAGCTTCTTGTCTGGGCCCCATGGTAATGGTCTGGTGGTCCTGTCAGGCTTGTTCCTCACTTGGCTGCCTCAGTGGCCCCATGTGAGGCACTGTCTTGGGTTAACTTCTGCCTGGAGCCTGTGTTCCCAGGCTGGGTTCTTCTTACTACCAGTCCTGCAAGCCCATCCAGGCCTGCCCAGTGCCAGATAGCTCCCTGTCTGAGATCCTTGGCTGGTCTGAGGGTGCCAGACTGGTGGTCATCTCAGGCTCACTTTTTTCAGGGACTGTTAGGCTAATCATTCAGACGTTCATAGGTCAGAACACTGAGAATAGACATAGTCTCTCTCTTCTCTCTGCCACCTACTGACACACATGTGGCACAGCATCCATATCTGAAATGCTTCTAGGGGCAGGGCATCATAAATATTTTGAATGGTACTTATTTAGCCACTCTGAAATGGAATTTGTACAAGAACAATGGAGCAAAGTTGACTAGAATACCCAGATTAGTCTCCTTTGAAGATCATGTTTCCTACTGACCTTTCATACATGTGACTCAACTGAATATAAAATTTTACTTTTCTTGCAGCTATAAAAGTTGGCATCAGTATTCAATTTCTTGTATTTTTGAAATTCAGTGTCTGGGAGTAGATTAGTGTGGAAAATCGACTAATCTCTTAACATTATTGACAAAGTCTTTTAAAAAATTAATTTTGGAAATCGAAGACTGACTATATTAGGAAGTCAAGTATTTCTGAATATTTTGTGAGTCTTGATTTGAGAGGAATGTCATTCTATTGAAGTTGGTTTTAAGGTTGTGTGTAGGTCATAAGAACCTGTGCCTACAATTTACACATATTCTTGTTGAGATTATAAAATTTCCCACCAAGTGATATGAATATAAAGGCATGATATTCTTTCAATGACCACTTGTTATTTGGGGAATGATATATGAAGCTGAGCTACCCACCCTCCTCACTAACCAACCTTATTCCAGGAAAGGTGAGTCTATCATTTAGTGACCTAGCTGGACCTGGCTGCAATCACAATGTTTATTTTAATTTTTTTGGAAGCAAATAAATCTAGCAAATCTTTGTATCCTCCTTTGATTATTCAAAACTGTTGAGTATTTAATTTATTTCCATTAATCAATATTACACCCACATGCATGTTGCATGAAAAATGGAAGAGGGTAACGAAGTGTGACATTTACTCTGATGCTTTTTTGGTGGGAATGTTCATCTTGGGAAGAAATGAACTGAAGCCTGAAGTGTTTGTCCCCAAAGCACCTATTATGTATTCCATTGAATGCATTTTCTAGTTTTCTTTTCTTCAACTTTCCATCAGTTGAGTATGGCACAAGGGTAATGATGGCTCTAATAGGTTCTGTAAACCAATACTTTTAATGCACAGTATAATTGAGTGTGAATATAGTGTTATACTGATTGTGTCCCTGGTGCTTTAACAGCTGAATTATGATTCCAAAGACCTGACAGTATTGACTTATATCAACATTAAACCACAATATTATGAAACTTTTCTTGCCCATATTTATTCTTTTGAAATGTTCAGGGTTGTCAAAAAAAGGTTCAATACTACTTTGGAATAAAATTTTTAAAAACCACATGTCATGGCATGGGCAGCATGTACCAATACAATGAACAAATATGAGACAGGGAGATGGGAAAGGTAGAAAAGTGGAGTGGTACTAGTGGTGAGGAGAAAGGCAGAGCTGGAGATGTGATAGCAGGGAGGACCAGGCTGATGTGAGTGGCCTGTATTGCTACCTGAGGTGATGTCTTGATCTGAGGTCCTACAGTGGCTGGGGTCTATGTTGACTTCTGTGGCCCATGTTACCACTGCAGGCCATGGACATATCTGTGGCCTGTGCTGCAGCATGAAGCCATGTTGATATCGGCCGGGCGCCATATTGATGTGGCCTGCACTTACACCTGAGGCCATGATGATGTCGGTGGCCTGCGCTGCCTCCAAGGCCCCTATCTAGGTCTGTGGGCCTCCTGAAAGCAGGACCAAGCTTGTGATCTGTACTGGCACCAGAAATCATGTGGAAGCCCACGACCCATGTTTCCATTTACTGTAAAGAGCAAGGAAGGTACTTTTGCAGTGATATTGATGGCTGCAGATGTATAGTTGAGAAAGAGGCATGTGAAGGGTTCTGTGACAACCACCTACCATTGGCCCTCCTCCCATCCACTGTAAGCCCGCCTCCCATCCCTCCCAAAACAAGTAGCAGCCTAAACAGGAAATCATCAAAGGTAACTCGTAAGAAGTGTGATAAGGCCAGGCATGATGGCACACACCTTTAATCCTAGCACTTGGGAGGCAGAGACAGGCAGATCTCTGTGAGTTTGAGGCTAGCCTGCTCTACAGAACAAGTCCAGGACAGCCAGGGATATTACACAGAGAAACCCTGTCTCAAGAAAAAAAAAAGTGTGATAAGGATGCTCCAGTTAGCTCTCCACAATTGATGGCTTCTGGCAGGGATGTGGGAGAGGAAGGACTCAGTTCTATTTAAAGGGTGGGCCATGGAGAGTTTGACTATTCTCCAGTGAGAATATAAATAACAGAAATTGGAGGGTTTTTTCTTTTTCTTCTTTTAACATTCTATTTATTTATTTAAATTTAAAAATTTCTATTTCTATTTTTTGGGGGGGAAGTCACAAGGGTGGGGACATCCTTTCAGACATGAAAGGACTGAGAAATAAGTGTGATCATTGTGTATGATGTGAAATTTCCAAAGAATCAATAAAAATATTATGTCGAAAAAAAAAGAAGAAATAAAATAATAGAGTTCTGTAATATATTTGTTTTTCAAAACAAACAAAAGAAGCCTCCAATATTTAAATTTTTTTTGAAACTTTCTGAGAGAAATTAGCATTTTTTATATATAAAAGAGATGCAGGTTCAACTTTTGGTAATAGTTGTCTTCAATGGTAATTTTTGTCTTCAGTGGACAACTTTTTTGTTTTTTAGCATTCACGGAAAATATTTCTTTTTAAAAATACACAAAGGCAAGCCTTCCTAATCTGCTAATTGGGATGGTGTGGGGTACTATCCAGTATCCTGTACATAGAAAGGTCATTATCCTAATTGCTACGAGGTATATTGAGGCTATATTCATTTGCCCCTTTCACACTGTCAAAGGTACAAGGTGAGAAAACAGTTTACGGATGGTAGAGAGAATTGAGACATACTCTTAAAATAATGAATGCCTCATAACTCAGACCTAGCGAGTTACAAGGTGTGAGTGAAATGTGTTGTTTTCTCCCTTTGTGAATGAAGATCATCAGTTACAGCTGTGGACTGAGACGTCTTTACTTGTGATCTAAGATTATCTAATGTAAAACTAATACTTTTAGTTTCACCTTCTCTTTACTGAATTATTTATAATTTACTCTAAAGACATTTTCAATAATTAGGTATAATAAATAATAAAGATGATTTTCTGTTGATGGTAGTAATACTATTACTATTACTAATAGTGTTGGGTGCCATCTATTAAGGATATATATATATATATATATTTTTTTTTTACATATAATTGAATTGAAACCTTACATGATAAAGTTGAAAATGTTTAAGGAGGTTGCTAAGTGAACAAAGGCCAGGATACCAATTCTGGTGTTTGTTCAGACTCCAAATGTTAGCTTCAAATATACTGGAAACAGAGGTATTTTCTGAAGCTTCAAATCCTCTACCAGACAAGAGACAATGGAAAGATATGGTTCAATAATAAAGTTTTATGTCAGACTAAACAATAGGAAGAGAATATCTTCAATGTGCTACACATAATCATATACTGACAAGTTATGAAATTAGAGAGCAAAACCAATGAATAGAACAAACATAATAGCAATAATGCTTGACATCCAGCTGTTTGAACCAGGTATTGTTCTAATTTTTACTGCATTTTTGTTCTCCAGTAACTATTAAGGAAGCAGCAAGTGGAGGAAGTAGAAGTACAGAAGCCTTAATAAAAAGCTTAGATAATTTGTTTAATGGACAGGGGATGTCTGGGCCTAAGCGAGGTAGCCTTAAAGCTCATACTGCACTACATCAGCAAAATGGAAACAGGGGACTTGTAATAGTCTTATGCCAAATATAATTATGAATGAACTGAAACTATTAATAAGAGGGCATTGTGACCTTTGTTGAGCAGAGAAAGGAAAAAAGTTCTTAGAACCTTGTTCATCAGCAATCATACATTTAAGGTACAATCATTCTCCTTGATTAGTCCCTATGTATGGTCATTATTTTATAATGTGTCCACTTTGTCCTCTTTTCAGTGAAAATTTTGATATATTCATTGTTCTACTTTCACTTCTATTGCTGTGATAAAATTTCCTGACAAAACAGCCCAGGGTAGGAAAAGGTTTATGTACCTTGTAAGTTGAGACCAAAATCTATTATTATGAGAAGTCAAGCAGAAATCTGAAGTGTGATATCCACCGCCAATATCAGAGAAAATAAATGCATAGACCTTCCCTGTTGCTTCCAGTGAGCTTTGCTCTCTTTGACACTGTTCAGGAATTCTAGAGACAGTCTAGGGGAGTGGTACTATTCACAGTGCACTGGATTTCCCTTTATTAATTAGCATCAAGAGACACCCACACAGAGAAGTCCACAGGCCAACCTGGTCCAGACAATTCTGCATTAAGACTTTTTTCTTGTAATACTAGGTGATGTTGCTGATAGTTGAAACTACCCAACCAGAATACTCATCTATGGTTTTGTAGGATTCTGTCTCCTGGTTTCTATCCCAGAACTTTTTTTTTTTTTTCAAATAAATTAACAGTGAATCTGAAAACAGAATAGATGAAGAGAAAGCACGAGGAAACAAGAGAAATTATCATATAAACCCAATATCTGAATCCAAATCCGAATCCAATTCACTGGACAGAATAAAATTTACATCTTTATTATTTCATTTAACTATTTTTTTTTGTTATGGAACCAGCATAACAGAGTTCAGTCAGTAGTAGAAGTCATAGAAGTGTTTTTTATGTATAAATAATTAATCATAAAGAACATTTACCTGGTGTTGCAAAATAGGAAATATCAAAAGGGCCCCACTAGAGCAACATGGCAGTAAAAGGCACAGTAAGTAGCCGTCAGTGAGACCACAAGATTATCTTACAGGAGAATTTCATATAAAGAATACTTAATTGGTATTGGAGAACCAAAACAAAACAAAAAAATGAAACAAAAATGAAACAGGAAACTCCAGCATAGTGCCAAAGCAGCCATGCAAGTAACAGCTGGGAGCGCAAAAGGAAGGGTGGGGACTGTGGAAACTCCAGTGGCTGCAAGAGGAGCCTTGCAGAGTCAAAACACAGTTCTAATGAGCGTGAGCGTGGGAGTTGAGGTGACTGCCGACTGAAAACCACTGCTCTCACCGGAATTCATTGCTGCTGCTCAGTGAAGGGACACTGTGGGAACCAGAACCAAAACAGGAAGGAGGGAGTATCTCTTTTTTCAAGCTTGTGTTTTCTCTTTCTTAGCAGAATCTAGCAGGGCATCAGTGGACGAAGCTGAAAGTTGTTTTAAAGATTCACCAAGAACATTGAAATACAGAGAATAAATGAGAAAGCTGCAGCTTAGAGTCATTGCTTTGACTATGGACACAGCCACGTCCTGGAGTTAGTGTAACCATCTTTTTGAACAGTTAAACATACTTTTAGAAACCAAATTCCCCAATTCAGGATCTCTTATGAAATATTATATGTGTACTTACGTAAGGTTCTATTTTGGAGTGTGACATTAACTAAAGAAATTATCCTTTATTCTTTATCTCACAGTCATAGTTGGAGTTTGATCTTATTATCAGATTCCTCTGGTCTGGTTTGTAGCAGGATACTTGATATACTGGTAACTCAGCTGGATGTAATTTCTTCTGGATTATGTTTTAAAGCATCACACAAAAGGAACACTCTTTTGTCTGGACCAGTATAGGTAAGGATTTACAGAGCTTAGAACTACCAGTGGTCATCTTTGCCACTTTGTAGAAAAGAGATGTATCTATAGGAAAGTAGAGCTGTGGCAAAGTGGGAGGAAGGGAGAATCAGTACACATCCGTTACTTAGTCTACTCTATCAGGCATCTCTGAAGAGTTCCTTTTCTGAGTTTTCCACCCACAGGGCCTGCAAACTTCTCCCCATTAGCATGGAGTCACCTTCATGTTCCTTTTTTATTATTTAAAATTTTGTTCAACATTTAGGCTTGTTTTTAAAAATGTTTGTCTGATAAATTGTCTTTTCTGGGAGGCCTTGGACTATGCTGGATAGCTCATATTGATAATGTAGTTTATGGAGGGAACTTGAAGCCACATAGCAGTAACTTGACCTCCAGGTGTTTAGAAACTAAAGTCAGTCACACAAAAAGTCAACAATGGCTTCATGATAGATAATAATAAATAATAAAAATAAAAAGTAGTGTATCCGAATCTTTTAAAATTATTAAGTATTTATTTATTGATAACTATTCACTTATAACAAATACCAACAATTTCTTAACTATTAACCCTATAAATTCTTAAAATCCCTTTAACCTAACCACTAAACCTATTGATAATTATTACAACTATTTTCCTAACTTTTTAGAAGGATACAGTTTCTGGGGCAGGTCCTCAGTCATCAGGAACATAGTCTCTGTGGTAGCCCCTTTAATGGACTTAGCAGTCTTTTTTCTGGAATATCTCAGATGTAGATTCGTCAGGGTAAATTGGCTATCACAGTCTCACCTTAAGTAAGACTTGAGGCTTTCTTCTCTCTGGGAGACTTCAGCTGTTTGTAAGCCAACTTATTTCCTTCACATCAGCAACTCTGCCACTCTGCCTCAGTCCATAAAGCCAGCCACAGTTTTGTTTAGGTCACTGTTCTGACGGTCAAACCCCTCTTGGCAAAAGCTGAGCCACAGGGTTTAGTCCTTGGCCTTTTGCTATCTTGCTGAGGCTTTCTCTGCTCACCAGCTTCTTTTTGCCTCAGGGAGATCCGGCCATCAGTTCACTTTCTCCAGCAGGACTCTCAGAGCTCTCTATTGTGGGGGGACCTCTAGTTCCATCCTTAAATAGGATCTCTCCTTGTTCCACCTGTTTCAGCTTAATTTGGGCTCTACCCACTTAGCAGCTGAAAACAATGCCAGGCCAGAAACTTTGTTTCTAGTCCATTAGGTCTTTCCTGACTTCAACCTTGTTTTTCAGTCCATTAAGTCTCCTGTTTGTTTCTTGTTTTCCCTGACTTCATCCTTGTTTTTCCACAAGCTGATAAGCTGATCACTCACAGCCAAGTTGATCTTCATGCCCCGAATTAAGAGATTGTATCAGAAACCCCTAAATATTTTCTAAATCTAATTTAATTAATCTAACTCCCTACAAAGTAGTAATAAAAACATCTCTGGATCATGAGGCTCAGATGAGATTTCCTGGTTGGCAATAATTAATCCATATTCTCCAACATTATTGCTGGGTGAAGGTAGTAGGAACTGTGATTCTACTGAGAGCAGATAAGTGGGACTTTATTCCTTAGCTCCAGTATTGTCTCATTTATCTCTTCCATTATGTTTCTCTTCACTGTGAATTATGACAGTATAGATAAATAATATTCAAGCATATCTACCTCATTGGTTGCTTGTAGAAATCCTTCTTACAGGAATTACAAAAGAGATATCTAGAGTCTTGAAGCAAAGGCACACCTTTTTTGAGTTTAAACAATTGCTCACTGGCTTTGCTACAGAGCTACTGTACATGTTGATAACTTGGTGAACCTATAAACTCAGAATAAAAATTATACATTCCTTGGAGCAATCTCTTAGAGATTAAATTGAAGCAATGCATCTATAGAAAAAATAAATAAGATATCATCCATAGTAGGTAGTTTTTGAATGTATAAAAACACTACTAAAGAATTAAACAGAGAAACTAGAATTAACAGATAATTTCCCTGGCCAGAAGATGACATAGATCCCATAAGCATGTGACTCATTCTTAGCAGCAATACCTAGTTGGCAGCTTTAATTGTCATCCTATACAAGTAACCTTTGTTTTTTTTTTTTTTTTTTTTTGAATTCTTGACTAAGGGTACCGAAAATTAAAAACAGACTCATTTCTATCATGATAGAACAAGTTGCAGTAGACAACTGGTGGATTTTGGTACACACTGAGGATGTTCTGGTGACTCAAGTGGAGGGTAATCCTCCTAATGAATTGCAGGCTGAGTAGGCTGCCTCATGCCTCACATTAATTTTTGTCTAATAAGGAAGATATTCAAAATATACTACTTTGATAATGTGTGGGGAAGTGATGATTTTTATAACCAATACAAGGGATTTTAGACAACAGAGAAGTGGACTATGGAAAGAAGGTTCAGATCAGAAAAATACACAGATTTTTTTCCCCCCAGAATCTGTAGTACAATAATGGTTAAATGTTTAGCAGTAACCATCTGTCGCGTCGACCTCGACCAGCAAGAACGACCCAACTCACAAAAGCTCTTCTCAAGCAGTTTATTCAGGTCCCTTGAAAAAAGTCTTCCAAATCAATACGGGCAGACCCAACCCACAGGCTAAATACTATATGAACAGCCAACCAAGTAAAGCCACGTGGTGCTATCTTACAGGCCCACGTATGCGGAAGCAAGCCAGATCAGCGGTCTTAACCAAATATGGACTTGTTTACCACTGAGAGCGCTCACCATCGGGCTGGTGGAAGGCGGAAACTGGCGCCATCTTTAGGGCGTGGCACGTCGCAGCTCTCTACAACCATCCATTATAAAGGGCTTATCAATAATAAATATGTACAATGACTACTTTTCCTCAATTTTTTCCTAACCACTTCAATATTTACTTAATGAGTTATTAAATAAAGTGGTTATAGTGTCAGACGTGGATAGCATTCCTTATGGCTTATTCAACTTATAGTGTTGAATGTTTAATTTTCTGGTAGCCAAGAATAGTCACCTATTGATGGCAACTGACTGTAATGTTTAGATATTTCAACTAATTTGCATCAGTTCATTTGCTGTTTTACATGTTTAATTTCACCACCAATAGTGATGAAGGTTAACTTCTCTACTTTATCCATTTGTTACAGACTTATTGGATAGAGTTTGTTGGTCCTGGATTTTAGCTGAATATAGCACCCTGAAGGCATACTTTCAAATTATTTATGTATTGTTGTATTAATATCTCTACCTCCCTTCTAACTCACTAACCTGAGGTATGGGAGGAAAAAAAAGTTAGCATAGACAGAGTGTAGACCTCTTTAGATGTAGGTTCTTGGACCGATTCATCAGGATTCTAGCAGCCTAGTCAAACAGTATGCATCAGAACATGTAGCAGAAGAAACAGGGACAAACACCAATCAGCACCTGGCTCTGGTGTCAGTTGCTGCATCCTGCTTGAGGCCGCAGTCTCTTCGGCCAGACCAGGGCCATGATTGGCAAAAACTTCAGCAGCAGAAAGTTTTGGCAAAGCATTGTCTAGAGTATTTCAAGGGAAAGCAAAGACAGGCAGAGCTACATAAAAAGCGGTACCTCTCAGCCTTTAGGCACCCTTTATACCCTCCTAAGAATCTGCACAAGGTTGTTTTCTTTTTTTTTTTTTTTTTTGGTTTTTTGAGACAGGGTTTCTCTGTGTAGCCCTGGCTGTCCTGGACTCGCTTTGTAGACCAGGCTGGCCTCGAACTCACAAAGATCCGCCTGCCTCTGCCTCCCAAGTGCTGGGATTAAAGGCGTGCGCCACCACCGCCCGGCACAAGGTTGTTTTCTAATTGGCCAACATTATGCTCCCTGCACGAAGTGCTTCCTGTTAACCAAGATCATGGACTCTCCATCAAAGAATGTTTTCTGCAAAAATCATGCTCCCCACATAAGGCAGTTTCCGACTGAAACAACATCACATGCTCTTTCAACAGGATGTTTTTCATGTCCTTCTCATGTGTCTGGTTTTTTTTGGCAGTGAAAAAAGCACCCTCACATCTTATACTTGAAACCAAACCAAAAAACCCATTCATTCAACACAACCTTGTTTTTGAAGACATCAAAACATCCACCACATTACCCAATGGTTTGCTTGATTGTCTCTTTTTGATAGACACTGCAAATGCATTTTTAAAGAAAGAGTAGTTGATTGTATTAAATGCTAATTGACATTTGTTAAATAGATGTTGCTTCATGGACACTAGGCATGAAGAATATTGATTCTAGGCAGAGGTTGGCAGCAAATATTTGTATTTTTAAAATGTTCTTCCTAGCTCATTCTGAATACCTCTTCAGAAATTTCTCACCATCTATAATTTTAAGATGCAAGATTGAAGTTGAAATTGCTATCGTATTTTATACTGAAAAAATACATGTTGCAGCACATACATGTGGGACTACATTCAAAGGCATTGATGTAAAGAAGTCTCATCATAGATAGACCATGAGCATCAAGAAGTTACAAAAGGAAGATATGATTGAGTTATAGTTCCAGGGTGTTGCATGGGTAGTGTGAAGTCTGGGGTTGAAGTAGCAGTGGGGCCCAACTGGGGCATTCTATCAGTATAACTTAACTAGCATTATACAACTTTTATTAATATAAAATCCTCTCATGCATTCTTTTCTTTATATAGTCTACATTTTGGATGGAATGGGCTCTATTCTTTATAGCTAAACTAATGCTCCTGATACATGAATATTTGAAATAATGTAAGGGATCTGGTGCATCACTCTGGTTAGCCACCACAGAATTGAATGTTTTAAAATCAGTATACCCAGTGTTAAAAAATATGTCGCCCTTGTGCAGTGTCGCCCACATTCCAACTTATGAAATTAGAAATATTTCCTCTCCAGCAGATTTGTCAAAGGATCTAATTTTTTCTAATTTACCAAATGATTCTCATTTTTAGAGGACTAACAACATATTTTACTTTACTGTTCTATTTCTTAGTTCTTTCCTAATTGTGCATCATTAGAAATTCTGACTTTATAGATCTTCTCAACCATACAAGTTAGAGAAATAGAAATTTGCTTTTTTGTTGAGGATGAGAATGTGAATACCTAAGCAAGAAACTATGATGTGATCAGTACAAAAAAGACTAACTACAGATTTAAAACATCATAAATATACTAACATGAAGTATGTATACTGCTAAGGATTAAATTTCTTATATAATTTTCTTGCATGAAGATTATGCCATTCAAATCTTACTTGATGGCTGCATGAAACAGTATGCCATTCAGTGGCTGAATGTTGCTGTGTTAAAATAGATACCTACTGATTGTGTAGTGCTACTTTAATTTATCATTTGTAGTTATTTTTCAGCTGTAATTTTTAAAATCCCATTTGGATCTAAAGCCATATGGGGGAGAGTTTTGCAACAATTGAGAGTGTAATGGTTCTGCCTACAAGAATGTGTAGTGTGAATGTAGTCTGTGTAGCACCAAGCTTCTAAATACCGCTAAATCTCTGCTGGGTTCACAAGTTCAGAGTAGATTTGGAACACCTATTAGACATTTAAAAGCAACATTAAAAGACTACCTCTGGAAAGCTGTGTTTATGCCTTTATATCTGGAATAGATCGTCTCCTCCTCGCAGGGAAGATGAGAGCCCATTAGAAGGATTTGAGCTCAGCCTTTGCCAGTTGTTTCCTTTCTCATTAGTAACAGGCAGTTTTATCCTTAATTGTCAGGAATTTGGCTTTGTAATAACTGTATAATAGAACTTGGGCATTCAACATTATACCACAACTGTAGATGTCATGATTTAAAATAAATTTAGTTAATTCTGCCACCCAAGACAGTGGGGAAATATGTGTGAGGATCATCTTTTAAAGCTGTGTTGAGAAGACTACATTCAGATTATCCAAGCTCACCAACTGCAGTTGTCTTCCAAGCAAAACATTATGGCTCACAACGATTTATTTGTTCATGAACTGGATTGCAGGAAATATTGGCTCAACTACTTTTTCAGCTACAGTTTATGGAGATTTGCCATATTTGAACAGCAAGAGCAAACGACTTATTCAATATGGTTTAATTATTTGTATTCCTAATGCCACACATACCATCACAACTCTGAACCCCTATGCTTCTTTTTCTCAGTTAACAATTTCCTAAATGGCTTTAATTAATTAGCTCAAAGTAACTGAGGGTTAGAGGAAAAGCTTTAAGTAAGAATTGAGAGCACAAAAATTAGGTTACAACGAGGAAAAACTGGAATTAAGACTGTCAAATGGGTGCAGTCCTATTTTGATGACAGCAAAAGCTGAATGTGAAGCTTAGTGGTTTTACATTATTTGATCAGCTTTTTATCTGTAGTCTGCAGATGTGGCTGTGGCTATGAGAACTGCTAACTCAATTGTAGGAAGTTTATGTCATTTTGTCACTCATGCTCTGAGATGGGTTTCATATTACATGCTAGTCTGTATTTCTATTACATCCTAGATATTTTTGTTGACACATCACCTGGATCTCTGCCTCAGATGCTACAATATTTTCCACACTGATTGTAATAGAAAGGTCCAAAATGGTCTCCACTGGAGTTAAGGCTACAAATGACCTCACCTGTCAGGCCTCTTGGTCAACACATACATTAATTACTATTTTATCTCTTATGATGGCCATCTCTCTGAAAAACTGCTATATCAAAATTGCCTGTATTTCCATACGTATACTAAATCCAATGAACTTTTCATTTTTTCCTTTATGGACATTCCTTCTCATAACTCATTCATTACTACTCTTTCATTTCATTTAAAATAAAATTTAAAAATAAGTAATTATTTCTATACAGTTGTGTTTATGGAAGTATGTGCACATGAGTACAGTGCCCATAGAGAAAAGAAGAGGAATTCAGATCTCCTAGACTTGGAGTTGCATGGGATTTTAAACAACCCAACATGGATGCTGGAAACTGAACTGGGAATAGCAGTATGAACTCTTTATCTGCTGACCAATCTCTCTAGCCCTTCTTCATTGATTTCTTCTATACTCTTGATTCTTTCAAATATGTACTGAAATATCTGAATGAAATTACCATTATCTATAAATAATTTAGAATTAAAACACACTGTTCTCCATGGCATCTTCTCAGTCACTCTGGATTTTGTCTGTATTTCTGTGGACATTATTTTTTAAGTGTACCATTTTTTTGTGTTTTGCCCCCAAGCTTCTTTTATCTTACCTGACTAGTCCCCATCTTTCCCACTTAGATACAATTTATGCAAAATATCTTCCAGTACACGCTTGCTGGCACCTTCAACTTTGTTAATTGTTTGTTTTTCTGGAAACTCCTAGAATCCTATGATTAGCTTTAATGGTATAGTATATCAATATCAAATACTTGGGTATTTCCCTTGTCTTGTATTCTTTTCCCATGGATTTTTTTCTGAGTCATTCATGATAGATTCTCAATAAATGTAACTCAAAGCAACTAGGCTCACTATGTTTTTAACCTGCATCTACCTTCCAGCTGGTTCTGTGCTCTTCTCATTCTTTGTGTCCCATTCAAAGATTTATCTATTTGTGATAGATCTGTATCTCCAAGTATCAGCTCTTCTTTTTCTTTGTGTCATGTCTTTGGTCCAACTAGTCATTCCTAGATACAATTTTGATTTGAACATCTTCTTTAATGGTAAAAAGAAATCAGAAACTTCTTAAAGCCTGCCTTGTGTTTTATTTGCTCATGTGGTAGGATCCTCCTTGGCAGCCAGAGGCAATCTATCTACAATAAAAATAACAAAGAAGAATTTTATCAGAAGGCTTTTGAAATTATGGAAGTTCTTTTCTTGACCTACCAGTCATTTTATACTACGTTCCTCTCATGTGAAAATAAATACCTAAGAATTGATGTAAAAATTTGTTGTACTTTTTAGATATTTATTCATCCTGTGTTCTCAGTGCAACTACAACTTGATTTAAAGGAAAGAACTTTTTCATTTTGAAGCAATACTTCAGTTGTGCAGATTATTCTCAGACATATATCTCTCCTACTAAATCTTCTATTTATCACCTAAACTGCATAATATATTAGAAATTTTAAATTTTAAACTTGTAAAGTTTTTCCCTCTAACCACCTCTATCTACACTAATTTGCTTAAGTAGTATTAGACACTCAAAGGCATTTGACCCAGGAAATGAGCAATTAGTTTATAGCACTCCATAGCAAGTTGATGAATTTTTCATGCATGCCATAATTTGAAAATGTAAGCAATCTTAGCTAAATGGCTCTTTCAATTCCGCAAGTACCTAAAGAAATAAAGGATGCTGCAATATTGCTCATGCAAAATGTACCATTCTAGGACTCAGTAATGATGCAACTTTGTACAATGGTTTCAAATTAGTGTTTTATTTTGAGAAATAAGTTCTCTAAGGATATATATAGTTCACTAGCTACTTAACTACAGATTTTCATTGCATTGTCAGGGATTCCAGCTTCTGGTATCAAGATATTGACCGAAAGTAAATCCTCTTCTTAACTCAATCTTGCCTTTGTCTATCAACAGCCTTATTTCATTGCTGGAGTGAAATCCCCTGGTATGAACAGTATTTGTGTGTGTGTGTGGGGGGGGGGAATCCTGATTTGTGAGCAGATTCATTGAAAGAGAGAATCCCTCTGTGCTCATGGAGCTTACTTGAAATTTCTTAATACCTAAGAATTCTGAAATTAACATTCAACTTAACAGAAATATCAAGTTGAACAAACTCTTTTTTTTATGTGTAACATCCAACAAAATGCTATAATGCCAGTGCCACTAATTTAGCCTCTGTATTCACTGGCTTTGTTACCATTGATAGCTTCTTCTCTCTGGAACTCTCTGAATCATTTCCATCACTTTGTGACTTTCATATCTCATCTTTAAAAACAGAATACTTAATAGGCAAAGAAAACTGGAAAGTCTTCTGGGCAGCAACTGTAGACTTTGCACTCATTTATCTGTTGCTTTAGAATAATTGTGTCATTTCTATGCACTCTCCACTATTCTTTTGTTAACCTCCTCATCCACTTATGGCAACTTAATTGCATCATAGGCTCTAATTTATAACCCCTGTCTCCAAGTTCTCATATTGTAGTCCCTAGTAGCTCTAATTCTGGAAAGGGCTTAGTTGGGCAATTCATTGTGAGAAAATTAATGATGTGCTAATTGCCATCCAGGACTTGATGAAGGCCTGCATTCTTCTTCCATCTTTCTCAGAACCCTGCCACCATTCTGGATACAGGACAGGACTGCACTTTGGGGTACTGATGACATTTTTTGCTTACAGTTGAGATCATTTGAGAGAAGCTGGTTCCTTAGTTACATTCTGGTTGGTTTCAGGTATGTGCTCAAGCTAAGGTGAAGTCAGTTGAAATTGCTCAATTGGTAAATCCACCCAGTTGACTTCTGGGTGTGAAAATTCCAATTCTTATTTTAATCATTGAATTCTGTAGAGGCTTGTAATGAAAAAAAAATCTAGCAAACATATTCTTCTAGGAGAGCTTCAGATATTGCTAACAAATATCTGAAATGGTCTTATCAAGGCTACCTGGGCCTCCTAAGTTTCTATACCTGAGGCTCAATTTCTATCCACATGATATCTTTTCACAGTCTCCCTTGCTTCTTTTCTTTTGCCAGGTCCCTAAATGTTGACAATCACAGTTGCCTTCTGTGATCACCTTTCATTTATGTATACATTTTATTTATGTTAGCATTTAATTATACAGATTTGCATTATAGTTACCCCCTAATACAACCATCACCACTTTTAATTCCTTTCTTTAGAATGCAAGCATCATAATTACAGAGGTTCACTGGGGCATCTTCCCAGTGAGTTTATATACCATAAATTTAACACAGTGAACCCTGACTCTACTTTTTTACTTTCTAGTCCCTTTTGTTTCTTCCTGAACCTAATCTTTATCACCCTACCACAAGTCAAATATATAATCCATAACTATTTTGTTAGCCGTAGTCCTAAAATACATCCCTGAGGTTATCACATCTCCCCAACTCCTGCAACTCTTGTCTTTCTATGTCACCACTGTTTCTTGTTTGCATAACTCCTTGCGCCTTAGTCTTAAGTGATTGTTCTTGTATTCTTTCCTTAAAGATGGTCAGTTTTCTTCACAATAAGTTTTCCAAGTTGAAAATGACATTACAATCTTCGCCTCCTCCTCCAATGATTTTACATGATAATTGATAGAAATTGCCAAACATCTCATTTTGTAGTACCCTAAAGCTATGACCACAGTTTTCTTCTTGGAACTCATCTGAGAGCTCATTCTTTACCATCACTCATCAGCCATTGTGGTTCTTCCCTTTTACTCCAACCACTCCAATATCTGTCCCAGAACATTTATGCTTGCTGTTTCTACTTCTTAGCATTCTTTTCACAAGGTTGTTTGTGATAGTGCCTTTTCATTACTCCAATCTTAAATCAAATAAGGGCAGACTTCCAGAGAGAGCTTTGGGTTCATCTTAACTAAAACATCTAGCTTCTAGACACTGCTATGCATTATGTAACCTACGACTTCCTTTTATTTTGCTTATTTTTATCACGGAATTAATAATTGAGTAAAATTAGCCTCTGTTTATTCAGTTCTACATAGTTGTTGCTATTCTTTCTCTGCTAGATTTGTAGGCTTATTAAAACTATTTACATTGTTGTCATATAGAAATTTCTTCCAGATAAAACATTCTGTCTTGAGGGGAAACTCCTTGAATCAGAAAATTGGAGACTTGGAGTACCAAAATGGAGACAGATTATTTTATGACCTTGAAAAGCTGAGTGGTCAGTATAGAATGGAAGACATGCTGATTAAAAGAACATTTTTTTTTTGTTTCTACCCCTAGGTTAGCACTTCTTTCTTGTAGTGGTTTGAGTTGAGTGAGAATAAACCCTCATACATTCATATGTTTGAATATTTGGCCTCCAATTGATGGAACTGTTTGAGAAGGGTTAGGAGGTGTGGAATTTTTGGAGGGAGCTATATCACTGGGGGTGAGTTTGAGTTTTCAAAAGCCTGTCATTCCCAGTTAGGTCTCTCTGCCTCGTGGTTGTGTTTCAAAAGGTGAACTCTCAGGTACTACTCAGGTGACATGCCTGCCTGCCTATTACAATGCTTCCCATTATGATGCTCATGGACTCTGACCGTCTGAAACTTTAAGCCCCAAATAAACTCTTGCTTCTATGTTGTCCTAGCAATAGTAAAGTAACTATGATACCCTGTTTTCCCATTAGCTGTGTAATCAGGAGGATACAATCTCACATGTCTTCTAAGGGTCATCTTTTTCCATGTCACTTATGATTGTCTTTTCCTTAAGAAAAACTGTACATGTATCCATCTTTATGTTTTATACTGTTTTGGTATTATTTCTTTTATTTCTATTATTATAGTATGTAAGTACACCATTTTCTGTAACCGAACTTTAAAATTATTATTTAACACTTATTTATTACTAAATTCACTTATAACAAACACCAACAATTTCTTAGCTATTAATCCTACAATTTCCTTACAACCCCTTTAACCTATCCACTAAACCTATTGATAATTATTTTTCTAACCTTTTAGAATGATACAGTCTCTGGGGCAGGTCCTCAGTCGTCAGGAACACAGTCTTTATTGTAGATTCTTTAATTCACTTACCAGTCCTTTTTCTGGATCTCTCAGATGCAGGTTCGTCAGGGTAAGTTGGTTATTGCAGTCTCACCTTAAATAAGGCTTCATGCTTTCTTCTCTGTGGGAGAGCCCAGCCGTCTGCAGGCCAACTTATTTCTTTTGAATCAGGAACTCAGCTGCTCTGCCTCAGTCCTTAAAGCCAGGCACAGTTTCCTTTAGGCCACTGTTCAGACAGATCAAACCTCTCTAGGCAAAAGCTGAGCCACAGGGTTTAGTCCTTGGCCTTTTGGTGTCTTGCTCAGGCTTTCTTTGCTCACCAGCTTCTTTCTGCTTCAGGGAAATCTGGCCATCAAATGATGGCCAGCACTTTTTTCAGCAGGACTCTTGGAGCTCTCTAGCATCAAGGGCCTCTTCCCTTTCTGGGCTCCATGCACTGTCCTTAAATAGGAGGAACTCTGTTTCAGCTTAATTTGGGATCCGCCCACTTAGCAGCTGAAAACAATGTCAGGCCAGATACTTTGTTTCTTCAAGTCCATTAAGTCTTTCCTGTTTTCCTGACTTCATCCTTGTTTTTCAGTCTATTGAGTCTTTCCTGTTTTTCCTGACTACAACCTTGTTTTTCAGTCTATTAAGTCTCCTGTTTGTTTCCTGTTTTTAGTCCACATGCTGATAATGCTCTTCATGCCCTGAATTAAGAGACAGTATCAGAAACCCCTATATATTTTCTAAATCTAATTTATCTAACCCCCTACAATTTTCTCCTTCCATTTCTCTCTCCAAGCTTTCTCAGACAACCTTCCTTACTCCTTTTCAAATTAATAGCGTCTTTTTTATTGATTGTTGTCTTGTGCATCTCTCTCTTCCTCTCTCTCTCTGTGTGTGTGTGTGTGTGTGTGTGTGTGTGCGCGCGCCACACACACACTACTAAGTATAACCTGCTCAGTCTATAGTGTTATTTGTATGTATGTTTTGAGGGACAATCAGTTAGCATTGGATAACCAATTGGTGTGTTTTTCCCTGGGTAAGATTATTTGTCTCACTCTCAGCATTTCTGAGTTACCTGTTGGGGGAAGGTCTAATATCATTGCTTCTGATAGGTTGATTTCAATGCTGAGGTCTCGTTACCATCCCTTCTAAGGTATTCTCTTGATTGGTTATTAAAAGTCACTTATGGCCAATTAGCTAGGCAGAAAGAGCATAGGAAGGCAGGACTTCCTGAGATTAGATAGGAACCCTGAGCACACACAGAGAATCACTCTCTTTCTGCTGGGACACAGAAGGATACAGATGTCTTGAGAATGCTAGAAGGATTGCTTGACACAGGAGAGGATGTCACTGTCCTCTCACAGAAGTTTTGGAATCCAAACTGGCCAGTTCAAAGGGTTCCTATAAATTTTATAGGAATTGGTAAATTATCACATGTAAAACAAAGTGTATGATGGCTTAACTGTGTGGGATCAGAAGGGCAAACAGGGAGGTTGAGACCTTATATAGATGATTACCCATAAATTTATGGGGAAGTGGCCTCTTACAACAATGGGTTACTCAAATTAATATTCCTGCAATGCCAGAAATAGCAAATGATGAAATGATGGATGCTTTGGGGAAGGTTTTGATATGAGTACTCAACAACAATTGCAAGCTATGTCTAGTGTCCAAACAGAGGACATCCCAGACATTGAGATTATAGATACTTTTTAGGAAGGTATTGATATAAGTACTCAACAACAACTGCAATCTATGTTTAGTGTCCAAACACAGGACACCCCAGGCATTGAGTTTCCAAATTTAGACTAGGGGCCACTGATGAAATTCTAAGAGCCCTACCCTTGAAATGGCTATCAAAAATACTGGTGTGGCAAGATCAGTGGTCTATAACAAAGGAAAAATTGGAGGCTCTTGAGCAATTGGTGAAAGAACAGCTGGTGGTTCATCATATAGAAGAGTCTTCCAGCCCATGGAATTCTCCTGGGTTTGTCATAAAAAAAGAAATCCAGTAAATGGAGAATGGTAACAGATTTTTTTTTAATACTTTTTTTTTAAAACATTTATTTATTTATTATGTATACAGTATTTTCTCTACATATATGCCTGGGCAGATCTCAATGTAGATGGCTGTGAGCCACCATGTGGTTGCTGGGAATTGAACTCAGGACCTTGGGAAGAACAGCCAGTGCTCTTAACCTCTGAGCCACCTCTCCAGCCCGGTAACAGATTTAAGAGCTGTGAATAGAGTAATTCAACCTGTGGGTCCTTTGTATACCTTTACCTTCTCTATTACCAAAGTCATGGCCTTTAATAGTAATTGATTTAAAAGACTGTTTTTTTCCTCAATTCCATTGCATAAGAATGATAGGGAAAGTTTAAAGTTCTATATCTAACTCAGCTTTCATACTAACTTGCCTCATAATTTTAAAAATATCTTCTTAGATCCAGAACACCCTCCTGATTCCTAAACAACTCAAAATTTAACTATGAGACTCTAGGTATCTATTCTTCAACCACCTCAGAGACCTGAGAGGGATAAATATATCTGATTATATAGGAAGTGCAGGGCCTGCAGCTTCCAAAACTAAAAAATGACATACCAGTGGCTGCCTGGACAGTTCCCATTTTCTCTCCATACATTACAGCATCAATCTTCAGCCATTTGGCTCCATTTCTCTGACAGACATTGATTGTAGAGCAGGAATTATGAAGGACTTACCTACCCTGTCTTGGCAGAGCTAGGCTGTCGACTTACCTAAACTCATGGAGATGGTTAGATAGTAGAATGTTAAAGTCAGGTGCCAAATACATATGGACTGGACATTGGGAATGTATGCTAAGCCATATAACTCTTATAATCGTGGCCTATTTATTTCTGTTGTTTTGTATTGTATTTATAGATATAAGAAAAAGAACCATTATTTGGACTGAAAGGGAGAGCTGTTGGGGGGAAAAATAAATACCTTAAACTAAAAAAAAAAAAAAAAAAAAAGAAGGGAAGAGGATGGTGGTGCTGAGGGGGAGGAGGGTGGAAGGGTGGGACTGGAGGGGGGAGTAGGGAGGGGATTGTGATTGAGATGTAACTTGAAGAAATAAAAAATAAATTATTAAAAAAAAAAGAATGATAGGGAAAGGTTTTCTTTCTCTGTACCTACTCTTAATAACAGTAGACCACTCAAGAGGTATCATTGGAATGTGCTTCCACAGGGAATGCTGAATAGTCCAACTCTGTGTCAATATTTTGTACAAAAACCATTGAAAAATGCATAAGCAACTTCCTCGATCTATTATCTATCATTATATGGATGATATTTTGTTGCTGATTCTGATGTAGTTATTTTAGAGAACTTATTTAAGGAAATGCAAAGAATTCTACCACTATGGGGGTTAAAATTGCTCCTGAAAAAATACAAAGAGGAGATTCAATAAATTGTTTCAGTTATAAAATAACTCAACAGAGAATAAGATCACAAAAGGTACAGATTCGTAGAGACCAATAGAAAACTCTTAATGATTTTCAAAAATTAATGGGAGATATAAATTGGCTAAGGCCCACCCTTGGTTTAAGTACTTATGAGTTAAGTCATTTGTTTCAAACATTATAAGGGAATTCAAATCTAAACAGTCCAAGATGTTTAAATGCTGAGGCAGAAAAGGAATTAATGTTGGTAGAACAAAGATTGCAAGATGCAGACATAGATCGAATTGATCCTCAACTTGATTGTATTTTGGTCATTTTACCATCAAGTCATTCTCCTACAGCACTCATTTTGCAACGGGAAGATCATATTATGGAATGGATTTCTTACCACATAAACAAAGTAAAAAATTAAAGACATACATAGAAAAGATATCTGAATTAATTGTAAAAGATAGAATAAGACTATGTCAATTATCAGGAAGGGACCAGGCTGAAATAGTGCCTCTTACTAACTTTGAGATTATGTCATTGTGGGTAATCAATGAAGATTGGCAAAGAGCTTGCAGTAGTTATTTGGGATAGAGATTAATAACAAATTTCCAAAAAGCAAACATATACAATTTATAAAAAGAACTAATTGGATTCTTCCTCATATTGTAAAGGGAATAGCAATTCCTGATCCACCAACATTCTATATTGATGCTAACAAGATGGTAATGCCAGCTTATAAGACAGACAAAATCAGCAAGGTAATCAAAAGTCCATCAGTTCAAAAAGCAGAATTGTATGCAATCCTTATGGTGTTATTAGATTTTCCAGAGTCTCTTAACATAATTACTGATTCTCAATATGCAGAAAGAGTTGTGTTGCATATAGAAACTGCTAAATTTATTCTTGATAACACAGAATTAACCTCTTTATTTATACAATTACAACAGGTCATTATATATAACCCATATTCGCTCTCATACAGGTTTGCCAGGTCCACTAGCACAAGGAAATGAGAAGATTGACCAATTACTCAAAGGAAATGTGTTGGAAGCCTCAAAATTTCATCAGAAACATCATGTTAATAGTTCAGATTTAAAGAAAAAATTCTCTATTACCTGGCAACAAGCCAGGGAAATAATTTAAAAATGTCCTACGTGTTCTCTGTATAACTAAACTCCATTACCTGCTGATAGCAACCCTAGAGGTACTAAAAAGAATGAAATTTGGCAAATGAATGCTGTTCATTTTGCAGAATTTGGAAAACAAAGGTACGTACATCATACCATTGGTACATACTCAGGTTTCAATGGGCAACTGCTTTAAGTACTGAAAAAACTGATTGTGTTATTGCACATTTATTGGAAATAATGGCATTTATGGGTGTACCTGGACAAATTATACAGATAATTCTCGGGCATATGTATCTAATAAAATAAAGGAATTCTTTGCATATTATAATATAAAGCATGTTACTGGTATATCACACAATCCTACAAGACAAACAATTGTAGAAGGAACTAATCGTACCTTAAAAGAGATGCTTTAAAAAAAGGGGGGTGGGTGGGATTAAAGAATCCCAGGGATAGATTATGCAATGCTTTGCTAACTTTGAATTTCCTAAATGTTGGTGAAAAGGGTACCACCACAGCTGAGAAATATTAGGTTATACAAAAAAAAAAAAAAAAGAAAAAAAAAAGAAAAACCTGAGGAATTAAATCAACCAATATATTATAAGGCTATTTTAACTTTAGAGTGGAAACGTGCAATGGTTTTAACATGGGGATGTGGTTATGCCTATGTGTCTACAGGGAATGAAAAAATGTGGTTACCAACAAAACTTATAAACATTAGATCTGACCAGGGAGAACCTCCTATTAGCTGAACCATGAATATCTTCGCATGGTAAGAGTATTTTATTAACTGTATGGTGTTCATGATATTCCAATCTTTAATCCAGCATGGATAGAGTTTATGCTTTAAAATGGACTTATAGAGTTGTTCTATGCCTTTCACTTGCTCAAATTTAGAGCAAAAATTTGTTTTCAGAGCCAAGGACTGAATGACAATAACCAGACAAATAGGCCAGAATATTCAGCCTAACATACTGCTTCAATCAATGTTTTCTTAAAAACTTTGCATGCAAATCATTTTTAAAAGGGCTAGCCAAAAATGACCAATCCTACAGAGACTGGACAACAAAAGCTACATGTAACTTTCCCGGGAATTCGCCAATATCTCATTTTTTGAAGGGTACCCGAAAATATTTACACTCCATTCCCAAGAGACGGGATGAAGTTTTTTGTTGTGTGTTATGTTATGTGTTGTGATTGTTTGTTGTCATCTAAGATGAATGGATATATGTTATGTGTTGTGATTGTTTGTTGCCATCTGGATAAATTAATATATGTCATGTGTTGTGATTGTTTGGTGTCATGTAGGATGAATGGATATATTATATGTGTTGTGAAAAATAAGGTTGGATTCAGGGATTTTCTTCTTTCCCTCACTCTATTCTTTGTCTCTTTTATTATTAAAAACTTAAGATTATTTTGTTATATTAATATATATTGATGGAAATTTAAGATTGTTTTCTTATAATAGATGTTGACAGAAAGTTAAGATTATTATGTTGTATATACACTTTTAGATATATTTAGTTTTAATTTTTCAAGATTTCTTTTGAAAGATAAATTTTTTTAAATTTTATTGCCAAAAACCAATTTTCCCTAGGAAAAATATTACATGCCATCTTTTTATGGCATGAATGGAAACTTACAAATGTCTTTCTTCTTTTGAAAGAGCAGAAAATATTCCTTAATTGATTTGTGCATCCTGAACATCCAAGGCATTTTGATAATTGCAGAACTATATGTTACTTGTGAGAAACTATATGTTTTCAGAACAACGGGACCAGAGTCCAAAGAAGAAAAGTAACCAACAAGGTCCAGATTCATAGACTGTCTCAATAGCAGTTTCCTCAAAAATCTGCATCCAGAACAACTTCAAACAGCTTGCTGAGGTGGCCCAGCCTCAAAGACTGTTGCAGACATGACTTCAATAAAGCCCTGAACTTTCCTACCTAAAGTCCAGCTTCGAACTATAAACTGCTCAGGACATTCAAATTGTTGAGCACATAGAGATTGGACAACATGTTACTATCAAATTAATTAACCATTTTTTTTCTATTTTATTTGGGCCCCTAAACATGTTTTCTGCATCCCAACTTATCAGCAAGCAGTTTTAAGAGAGCAACGTCCCATTCCCAAAAAGTGGGGTGGATGATTATTTGTTTATTTAATGGGTTATAGATGTCGTTTAGGTGGAATGGTTACAAATTGTTATATGGTATTGTTAAGCAAGGTGTAGCAGGTTAGGCTCAGGGATCTCTCTTTCTTTATCATTCTTTCTCTCTTATATAGGGGGAGAAGACTTGAAAAGAAAAAAGAGGGGGGATATGGATGTATATATAGAATTGATAAGATAAAAGGATAGATTATTGAATCTACTCCTATAGATATTTGTTATTAATACAAAATTAAGGTTATAGACATATGAGAATAATAGGAAAAAGGGTAGATTATTGAATCTACTCCTATAGATCTTTTTATATTGATACAAAATTAAGGCTATATTTTGATTGGGTATTGTACCTATGTAATTCTTAAAATTGCAATGTGAAATTCTAGTCCTTTTGAGAGCAACTATTACAAACTGTTTAGGATAATTAAGAAATGCAAGTTCGAATGACAGTGTCTTTTGCCTTACAGAAGCTTTTCATTTTCATGAGGTCCCACTTATTGATTGTTGGTCTTAGATCCTGAGCTGTTGGTGTTCTGTTCAGGAAGTTGTTACCTGTACAATGAGTTCAAGGGTTTCCCCCACTTTCTTTTCTAGTAGATTTAGTGTGACCGGCCTTATGTTAAGGTCTTTGATCCACTTGGACTTAAGTTTTGTACAAGGTGATAAGTATGGGTCTAATTTTATTCTTTTACATGTCGACATCCAATTGGACCAGCACCATTTGTTGAAGATGCTGTCCTTTTTCCATTGTACTGTTTTAGTTTCTTTGTAAAACAAAACAGCAGCCTACAGATTGGGAAAAAAATCTTCACTGACCCCACATCTGACAGAGGGCTAATATCCATAATTTATAAAGAACTCAAGAAATTAAATGCCAAGAAACCTAATAACAAAATCAAAAAAATGGGGAACAGAGCTAAACAGAGAATTCACAAAGGAGGAATTCCTAATGGCCAAGCGACACTTGAAGAAATGCTCAGCATCCTTAATCATCAGAGAAATGCAACTCAAGACCACTCTGAGATTCCATCTCACACCTGTCAGAGCGGCTAAGATGAAAAACTCAAATGACAGCACATGCTGGAGAAAGGGGAACTCTCCTCCATTGCTGGTGGGAGTGCAGTCTTGAGCAACCACTATGTAGGTCAGTCTGGCGATATCTTAGAAAACTTGGAATAGCTCTGCCTCGGGACCCAGCCATACCACTTCTGGGTGTACATCCAAATGATTCCTCACCAAATCACAAGGAAGTTTCCTCATCTATGTTCATAGCAGCCTTATTTGTAATAGCTAGAAACTGGAAACAACCCAGATGTCCCTCAACTGAAGAATGGATTAAAAAAAACTGTGGTATATCTACACAATGGAATATTACTCAGCTATCAGAAATAATGAAATCATGCAATTTGCAGCCAAATGGGTGGAACTAGACAAGCTCATCCTGAGTGAGCTAACCCAGACCCAGATTGATGCAAATGGCATCTATTCACTTATAGTTGGATTTTAGCCATATAGTACAGGATAACTATACTATATGAATGCACCAAAGGGAACATGAACATAGACTTTTTTTTTCCTGTCAATGAGACACTTTGCCCTAGTGGTGCTGCCTTGTAGGTCCCCAGTGTATGAGGAGGCTCTTGGCCCTCATGACTGCTGAACTGGGGTGGGGGACTGTTATTTAGGGACATTCCACTCCAGAGGATTGTGATGGAAGGGATAAGAGATAGATGGTGGGAGGGGCGGAAAGAGGTCACTGCGATGGAGATGCAACCTGAAGCAATAAATAAATAATTTTAAAAAAGTAAAAAAAAAAAAAAAAAGAAATGCAAGCTGATAGTCATTCAAACTTGTGACTTTATTAAGATAATTAAGTTACTTAATCTCAAAGGTTTTCTAAGTTAATCAGATATTAAGTTGTTAGAGACAAACAACATTTGCTTACTCAATTGGAGATGGATAGATGGTCTTTAAAAACCTCAAGAAATCTGTAGAATATGGCATTTAAAGATATTTTTATTATTTTAAAAATTCTTTGACATGAGACGGCCAGCTCCTGACTGTTCCCATTGGATTTGGAAGAAGAAAATTAGCATCAAAAAGAAATCTCAATCAGGAGATAATTCCTCCTGGGCAGAAACACCCCTCCTCTCTCAACAGACTATATCGAGTCCAAGATGGACCAAAGCTTCAATGCAGGTAAATTGATGGCCTGATTCTGCAAAGACAGAATGGGAAAATCTTATTTTCTGCTCCACAACTAAGTCTGTGAGATATGCTTGGCCAGAAGGCAGAAGATGATGCTCCAATGTTATAGAAACTGGGGATTTTCTAGGCAGCCAGTTGTCTGTCATTTCATAGTTTTGGAAGTTGCTTGCTCTGCACTTCCTCTCTAATCAGATATATTTATCCTTCTCAGGTTTCTGATGTGATTTAAGACTATATAGTTATAGCATCAGAGTAAATTTTAAATCATCTAGGAATTAAAAGGATGTTTTAAAGTTAAGATGGTTTACTTAATATTGTAAGTTAGGAGGCAAGTTGAATTAGGTATAGATCCTTAAACTCATTAAGAGAGATAAGTAAAATAATATATTTCCTAGTTGACTAGTCAAATATATATGGACTGGACATTGAGAATGTGTGTCACACCTATTAATTTTCATAATTATTTTTATTGTGATTGTTACTGTATTGTGTTTATTGTTGTATTTATTGTTATTAAGAAAAGGGGCCTTTTGTTAGACTTAACAGGGGAGATGATGAGGGAAGGTCTAATATCATTCCTTCTGATATGCTGATTTCAATGCTGAGGTCTGGTTACCACTCCTTCTGAGGCATTCTCTTGATTGGTTAATAAAAGTCGCTTATGGCCAATTAGCTAGGCAGAAAGAACATAGGAAGGCAGGATTCCTGAGATTAGACCAGAACCCTGAGCACACACAAAGAATCGCTCTCTTTCTGCTGGGATACAGAAGGAGACAGACATCTAAGAATGCTGGAAGGTAATCACAGGCACATGGTGGTTTGGGATTAAGTGATCCGGGTTAATTTAGGGTAGCTAATTGAGAGTCTTCCCAGCTAAGGGCTAAGCATTAAAACATTAAAAGGTCTTGGTGTATTTAATTATTGGGGAAAAGACCATGGTGGCTTCTACGCCCTCAGTCCAAGCAGTCCTGGGCCATCGGACTTCCCCACTCCTGGAATCCCCTCGAACAAAGGTGAAGATCCTGCCAAGCTGGTGGTAATTCTACTGGCCTAATATAACAACTTACATTAATTAACAGAGTGTATTTTACAGGTCCTCGGGTCTTTCCCCAGGATAAATCAGGCAACCCATTAAAGCATGTGGGCTAGGCTGCCTGGTCCTCTGCCAAGCTGCCAGCTACTCCACCAGCCTAATCTTACAGTATATACTTACTAATAACTACAATAATTAATTAATTTGCAGTTTGAGCTACCTGTAGTTCTTTGTGTACTACATGTTGAGGACTCATGATCTTTCCCTCATCAACTTTGTTGTTGTCTTTGTTAAGTTCATGTTTAGGCAGTCATGTTCTTGAGACATTATAGGTGTAGCTTCTATTACTAGGAGACACAATCTCACGGGAAAATCCCCAATTCTCTGGCTCATAAATTTTTTCCACTCATTTTTTTAATGTACACTGTAACTTATATGTGGGAGATGCTTTGTGTGTGTGTGTGTGTGTATGTGTGTGTGTGTGTGTGTGTGTGTGTGTGTGTGTGTGTGTGTGTGT